>JAUTBV010126150.1:0-12588 GCA_032361325.1 Lepetodrilus fucensis
GTTATGGAAGAATCATGTGCAGACTTTGCTGCTGCATCTGCCAAGTTGTTGCCCTTGATGCCGACATGGCCTGGCAATGTCAGGGCCTAATTTAGCTAAAATCTTATATTAAGATGACACATGTTGTTCATACTGCTGTTTAGAACTAATAGTAATAAATTAATAATACACTATTTAATGTGTATTTAATACCAATAATAGAATATTATGATAAAACGTGTTGATACATTGTTTGTAATGTTGTTTGTAATGTTGTTTGTAGTGTTGTTCAGGTGTCACTGGGTGAAGGATCATGGCCAAGGTGATATCGGCGCCGTCTCGCTTCACGCACGAGGATTGGACACGCTCTAATCTCACCAAGTACGCCAATGCCGAAGTCGAGAGGGCAGCATCAGAAAGACTCGTTGAGGAATCAAAACGGTTAGCAGATGAAACGGAGAAAAGAAAAGAGAAAACTCAGAAAGATGTTAGCAAGAAGCTTGGTGAGTTTGAGAACATTTAGTGGATCAAAAGAGCATAAGTTTCAGTCCTGTACAAAGTCCATAATTTATACCTAGACGATTTACTAGTAGTTAAATTGATTATGTTTACTGTGTATAAGAAACTGTCTGGGACTGGCTATTAAGTGTAATATCTTAATTTATTTGGTTATGTCAGACTTTAGATTTTGCTGTCACCAAAAACATGTATTTATGATATTGTTAGTGGTTGAATGTATTAAAAATAATATATTAATTTGTGTTCAACATATGGATTATATGAAATTCATGATGTAGGTAAAAAGTCAATGTATTTCATCTTAAACTGAAAACACCAAACCATTTGATGTGTAGCACATCAAATACATGTATAGATGTCAAATATTCAAATTTCCATTGAAGAGAAATTAGAGATTAGTGTATTGAAAGTCATGTTGTCAATGTTACAGAGCAGCGTCTGGATGACATAAAGTTCTGGAAGAAAGAGTTGGATGACAAACTCAACGGTCTGGTGACCGAGATCGACAGTCTGGTGTCATTCAAGAACCGGGTGGAGAAAGCTTTAGAAGCCACAGAGGAACCACTGCATATAGCCCAGCAATGTCTTATGAACAGGTGTGGTACACAACTCTCATGCACTGCTTATGTCAGTAAACATAAACTGGCTATTTGATGATCAAGATAACCAGATATATTGTAAAGACTAATTTAAATGGTAGAACTTAAAATATATTTTTTTCTTTTTTCTAAACAGTATTTATTTTCACCAATGGACGAGATATAATGTACCTGCTGTGACGTAAAATATTAATTAATATTCAATTCAATTATTTATGTTTTCCAAGATTTATGAACAGCCAATTTATTACACATCTGTTGATTCAATGTTGTCCAATCAGCTGTTGTCCAAACATAGCACTGAAACAATCGACCGACTTGTAAACAAATACTAAAATAGCAGTTGGCAAATATTTCATATTCATGTAAAATGTTTTACATATTACATGTACATATATCTTTATAACCATAAAATTAGTAAAAGATTCTAGAAAGCGACTTTAAACCCCAATTTAAAAAAAATATATATATATTTTTTAAATAACCATACACAGCATATATATGTGACTGCATAGACATGCGTGTCAGGTGATTGTTTTGTAATGACAGAGAGAAGCGACGTAACATTGACCTGGTGCACGACGAAGTCCAGATGGAGCTCATCAAGGAGGTGGAGACGATCGAGGGAGTCCGCGCCCTACTGAGGCGTACACTGGAACAGGCCATCGAACAGATCAGGTCAGACCGCGGCTCTCTGAATGGACTCAATATGTAGAGCATCTCATACTGCATGTGTGGCTTCCTTCCAGAATCAGTTGTGCTGTACATTTAAGTACCTTTATGTAGAACCCCAATTGAAAAAAAAAAGAAAATTGAAAAAAAAGAAAATTAAACTTTCTGTAGTACCGCAATTACTGTAATAATTTGAACAGGAGAAAATAATTAAATTTATACTGGGTTCGAAATTATTAGGAAAATAGGAAAATTAAAAATGGTGAATTTTTGTTGTCATGTTCCTATTTTTAGGGTCAGAAATAAATTATTTTTGGCAATTAATTTAAGTGTCCAAACTATTAGAGGGTTTGAATTATTAGAGTAATTACGGTATCCCATCTACCGGTATTGTTACCTCTATTGCACAATATTTTTGCAGACTGAACCGCAAATCACGATACCAGTTGGAGAAAGATTTGAAGGACAAGTTCTCTGCAATGACCATTGATGAATACTGCCATAATCTCCGCAACAACTCGTCACAGCTAGATTTTAAGGACGGAGTCGCTAAAGTCGAGAGCAAGTAAGTGAATGGCAATAAATTGATCTTTTCAATTCACACAATTGAACTTATAATGACAATAATGTATGTAAATGGATTAAACATTAATATGTGTGCCAATATGTGTTCTCGTCTGAAGATCAATCAGGTTGAGGTTAGGAAACCTTATAGCATACGACTCGATTCTCAACTTAAAGTTTTATTCTCAAATCACTATGCAAAATTTGAGTTGACTATGAAACCGTATGAGCCAAAAGATTTAGAAAAACCCGGTGTCAGGTCTGAAATATTCTTTTGTAAAATTCTCAAAATATGCATAAAAACACATTTTAAATAAATGTTCATCCTGCTTGCGTATTGAACATGACGCATAATCACGTGAAATCCTCACCAAATTATTGCCTTCACCCACAGCTCTACGTCGCCGGAGGAGTGGAAAGACTTCTCCAACGACAACGTGGACCAGGCAGAGAGGGAGCGCCAGATCTCGGTGGACTTGCGGTCGCTCATCGATGGAATACTGCAGCAGTCGTACAACGACCTGGTCAAGCAGTGCGACGCTGTCAACCTGGCCTTCAGCAAACGTATCTCCGAGACCAAGGAAACCAAGAGCAAGCTGGAGGACCACCTCAACAAGGTATCACACCCAGCCTCCAGTCATAGGCTTCTCTTAGTCGAGCATTCGTCCTGGGCGCAAAGATTCACAAGCGCATGCTTTGTTTGTTACCCCATCAGGTTCCTGTTCTACGCAATGATTATGGCATATCTTCATATTCATGGTAGTTACAACTCGTGTACCACTACAATCTTCGGTTGTTATATAAATACAAGGGGGCGGGATGTAGCGCAGTGGTAGAGTGTTGGACTTCGGAGCCAAAGGTTCCAGGTTCAAATCCCGCCCCGGGGGCCCCGGCATCAATGTTTGCGAAAGACCTTTCTGACACAATATAGATAGGATGCACTGACGGGTTTCCTCCTGCCCTAAACTGACAAGTCGTGATATTAGTGAAAGATTCTAGAAAGCGACTTTAAACCCCCAATTCAAAAACAACAACAACAAAAAATACAAAAAAAATATATATATATTTATATATAAATACAATCATTATTATTATTGAATAGTAATGTTTGGCTAAAATTATTGCCAACCTACCCACCCTTTTAGCTTGCTCTGGATACCAAGTCCTCCTCCATCATAATTCTTACCGCAATGTTTGGCCAAGATTCAGTAAGATATAAATTGATATAGACATAAATTGCTTAGCATCAAGAGTGCTTTGAAATATACCTATTGCAATACCGATTTAAGATACAGTAGAATTTGGATATAACAGCCTCACATAAACCGGACACTCGTCTTATAACGTACTGAATCTGAAGTCCTGGCCCTGTCTAACACTAATTACGGCATATATGGGTATAACGGACTTCGCATACAACGGACAGAAATAGCCGGTTCCAATGAGAACGTTATATACAAGGTCTACTGTACTTCATTTACCCCTTCTTCACACGCTGCTCTTCTGCTGCAGGTCCTAAGCCAGATCAAGGATATCCAGGAGAACATAGCCCGCCTGCAAAAGGCCATCGCGGACAAGGAAGCGCCACTCAAACTGGCGCTAACGCGTCTGGACACGCGCACAAACCGACCGAACGTGGAGCTGTGTCGCGACCACGTGCAGTACCGCCTGATCGAGGAGGTAAACGAGATCGAGGCATCCATTGCCGGGCTCCAGGAACGACTCGCTCAGTCGGACAAATCTCTGAAAGGACTCGTTCGTAACCAGCTGAACCTGGAGGAGGATATAGAAGTCAAGGCCAACACATTGTTCGTGGACGAGGTGGAGTGCATGGGAATGAGGAAGAGCATCAACATCCAGTGTTACTAGTGTCTCAGGAGGCTGACATTTACACCAGACTGGACATATTGCATGATAAATGTCCATAGTAAAATGGATACCGACATACAATACCTTTTTTTATTTGTCTCTACATCATCTACATATGCCACATTTCTTTTTGCATGGAAACAAAGCCATTAAAGTTTGAAATACCCAGTGAGGTTTTATTGTATGAATCTACAATATAGGGAATTGTCATTACAAAGGACTGTTGAAATCACAAGACTTACTTTAATAGAATTGCATTGATTCTATTCTGCGTGTATTTCTTATACAACTGTGAACTGTTTCTACATGGTTTTCACATCTTTACATTTGTCTCTGACAACGTATTAACAGCTGGTGGCTGCTGGTACAACACTGAAATGTTGCATGGTCTGTAAACTGGAAGATTAACTTGTCAAATGTCACCATTATCTGTGATAAAATTTACGACAGCACTTGTCAAAAAAAAGAAGAGCTTTTTAGAGAATAAATATGTACACCACCATGGCGTCTTTGTACGTTTTTCACCAATATTCAGCGTTGCTCTAATTTTTTATCAGTTTCTTTTGGGAGGTTGATCTTCACCAATATTGTGATGCAAACTAGAGAAACAACTATGCATACAATACATACACCTAGTCCTAGATGGCTATGGCAATATGCAAAACAAATTATCTCTAGATTTGCTTTGGAAATATATGGTTTTTATTAACAAATGTCAAAACATGGCATACGGTTAGAAACAATAATATAAATTAAAGACATAATTTATACAATAGAAACACCACAAACATTCCAGATGGGATAGATTTTCTAACAAAACTTTGGCACATACATGTAAGAGTAAATTTAATGTCATTGGCAAAACTGATATTATGCAAGGCTCGGCCCAGAACAACATAATTTTTGCCAATGACTAATACATTTAGTTTTATGAACACAAATGTGAGATTCTATTTATGTATCGCTGTATAAACTATCTTAATATCCATTTTCAGTCAGAAAAGCTTTGGCAAAATGCCAAATGGTGTGGAAACGGGGTTAAAGCAACCAGACAGAATATAGTTCCATGAAATGTTTGCATTTTTAATTGAGGAAATATTTTAGCATTTAAGTCCAAGGAGAAGATCTAAAAGAGGATCAAAAGATTTTGACAGCACATATGAAGACAATTATACAATATAGAGATCAATCCATTACCCGGGTATGTTATTGTGCTATTGTGTTATTGTGGTAGTGAAAATAATATTTATTGCATGGGTTTGAAATACAACATTGTAGCACTACACTAACGCACTTTGCATCTGTCTGTAAATGACATTTTAACCATAGTTAAACATAGTTATTCGTAGTGAAACATACCTTAGTCATTTCTAAGCTAAATAAATATTTTAATAGAACACTTGAGTAGGAGCAAAATGTGGTACCATGACTACTTTTCTTGAAGTCTTAGTTCAGGCTTGAATATTTACGTTTAATGTTAACTACATATTAGACAGATATTGTATGGAAACCTCCAAGAGATTATTCTGAAGACTTCTTCACTTCAAAACAGTTTCCAGAAAGTTGAAGTGAGTATTGTGGGGGATAAGCCTGAGATAATAGGAACATACAGCTTGATCTCCTGGATGAATGATCAAATTATTTGCTGCTTACATGTATACGGTAAATATGACACAGGGAGATTGACTAGATCAAGAAGCAAACATTCTGTGTATACATGCAAAAAATATGAAAAAGTAAATAAAACTGACTCACCAAAATATTGCACTAAACCACATAAACTAACTACAGTGTAATCAGAGATTGATTCGGAGAAGATAAATTAAATACGACATTTCAAGTACATGACGATGCATTGATACATTTTATGGTGGAATAAATGTATGATTTTGTTCAATCTGATCAGTCTTATCAGAGAAGAAAGTACATTGTAGTATGCTAGCCTTTGCAGATTAATAATAATATAATCTGATCACTACTTTTGGTGTTCATGGCTCAAAGAACATGAAATGCATTACCATCAATTTTTATGTTTTTCAGAAAGCTGTCATATTGCACAATTGTTAATACAGTGTACATCAATAATCATAAATCAATACTGTATCACAAAAAATTAGATCTGGAGAAAAATATTATGTAATACTAATATACAGTAGATGTTGCATATACCTGCCTCGGTTAAACCGGACACTCGCCTATAACGGATCGGACTGAATCTGAAGTCTTGGTCCTGTCCAACGCTAATTACGGCATATGTGTATAACGGACTTTGCATATAACAGACAAAAATAGCCGGTCCCTTTACCTGCATTTATTTTGCCTTGCGTTGGCTAGCCGGGTTTTTTTCTGGTTCGAGAGTATGGTCACGTGGCAGCGAAGTGCACACAAAAAAACACAGCGGACCTAGCTCAGTCTACCAAATGGTTGTCAGCCAGCCCATTCTAGCCGAGTCTAGAAATCCTAGCTGGCGTACACTTGTCACGAAAGTATTTGATATGCTCATGCAAAGTGGCTAGCCGGCTTATGAGAAATCGAGCAGCCCTAATGAGTATGTTTATATATGCGAGGTCTACTGTAATTTCATAAATTGTATAAATAATGATGCTCAAAATAACAGTCTCCCCGATACCCTGAACATTCAAACAGACAAGACCACATTGTTTTCAGATTGCATGTAGAAAGCTAGTGGCAGAGATCATTCATACAAGTCCCAGTAATTAACCCATCGCAAAGCCACGTACATCAAGCTTTAGCATGTGCCCAGCATCTGAGCATACAAACAGACGATAGTGTCGATTCAAAACATTCCTGTCGTCACTTCCGTCCACATAGTTTCACAGTAATATTTATACTGCATTGTTCTTGTCTTGCCAAGATATTGTATGTCAGACCTTTACCATGTGGCTAATCAACAGTTATGCCCAGCATTAAGCATTAGAGTAGCAGCTCGCGATAGGTTAACTGTAGGTGGTCAGTTAGTCCAAGTGGCCTGCATCTTTAATACTTTTTCTTCGTGCCAAGTATACAGCAAGTATTATGGTCACGAACGCGAAGACAAAGGCGAAGATGTAAAATGATTCTTCATCGAAAATGTCTGTAAAATGAGGGATGTAAGTTGATAATTTCTTCACAATGTTCACGTGTGTTGGTCTCCCTTTTGGTGTCTGTCGACCCATGACTGACGATTAGATTGATCTCCCTTGTAAACCGTAACACAGCAACTATGGCTCAAATTTCTGAAAATATTAAAATAAAAATTAGACATTATAGTGTGCCATATCTATTGGTACCGTGTAGTACCTGTATGCCTGTTGTATTACGGCCCTTACTTATGAAAATAAACTATGTGCTTCAAAAACTTTCTGTCCAGTATTGCACAAGTTCCTCAGTAGCCTAAATAAGGTGTGCAGCAGATAGTGTGGCTTAGCGTTAAGTGGGTGCAGGTTCAATTCCCAGGTTCAGGGTTCGCAATTAACACTCGCCCAGGCCATTTCTTCCAATGCTAAAGGTATCCTAAGAGGATATCTGTGGATGTCGCTCGGTTGATCCGATTGATGCCACCAGTCCTTTTCCGGTCAAATGACCACGAGGGATACACGCACGTGGTAAGTTCCGTCTCATTTCTACTTGTATTTAACTTTATTTTGTAAGTTTAGTCACATTTTAATTTGAGGGTTCCCTCTTTGATTCCTCCGGTGCCAGACACTGCCGTAAAAGATTTTGAGAAACCGCACATCAAGCGCACATCTTACGACCTCCAAAAGCAAGGCTGTACTAACGTAAAGTTTAGTTTGTATAGGGCTTGGACTGTTTTCACTACTAGATCGAGGGGTAACTACTAGATCGGCGTGTACTCCTAGATCGAGGGGTGTGCTGAATCTGTTGAAGATAGGAAATGAAAATATGCAGAAAAATAGTAGCCTTGGTACGGGCGGAAATATTTCAGTATTTTTTCTTATATCCATAGTTTGGTGTAGATACAAAGGGACATAACCCATTGCATTTGGTGATGATGCTATTTATAGCCAAATCGTACATCTGTGTACAGTGCTGCGAATCCGCGAGAGAACATTTCGAGTGCGCAAGTTCAACTCACCGTCCGGTGATCACTGGTGTTGCAATGGCATCACTACAACTACCAGTAAAATACAGTTTAAACTAAATATCTAGTAAACTGGTGAGACTTGGATAGCTATACTATCACGGACGTACTTACTAAATTGCCTTCCTAGTAGCAAACAGAACTCAGACTAATTTCCAGCAGCTGATAGAAGCAGCACTTGCCTCGGTTCACTGATCAGCAAATGTTACTTCAAAAACGAAAAAGGATCCATGTATGCATTATTTGTATTTAGCCTTTTTTGTTATTGTTACAACGATATTATATTCTTATATTGTGGAGGTAGGATCATACTCTCTACTCTGCTGTATGTAGATTCAATATTATTCTTTGATAACATCTGCCGTGACATTTTACAAGTTTCGATTGATTACGTGCCATATTTTCATGATAATTACTCCATACCGCGTATAGGCATCGCACAAAGAGGCCCAGAAACTAGAGGCGGTGCTAAGAGTTTTTAGGTAAGTTGCTATCGGGGCTCAACAGAGGTTGGATAATTCTGGAAAGATTCTTGTGAACATATCTGTTTGTGTGAACACTTAGAATACATATGTTTTTGTGAACACGTAGAATACATATCTGTTCTTGTGAACATCGTTGAGTACATAATTATATGTTCTTGTAAACACCATGTTAAATAAATATACAGTGAATCTGGCAATCTGATTGGTTAACTTGACCCCAAAAACTTTGCATTCATACTTCGATGAACAAAATGTTTCTTACGTGGCATTGTTACGTCACGTCATCTATACTTGACGTCAGCAAAATATTGTTGACAATATTAATGCACTGCTTCTAAAATGCAACCCAATATCATTGATACATTATGTCAGACTATAAAATCAAATAATTCCACACCAATTACTTATGTAATTTATTTATAAGGATTGACTGTATTTTTTTAAACTTTCATTGAGGTATGAACATAAAAACCGAAGTGCAAACTTTTGTATGAATTGCTTCACAGTTTCATGCTACAGTTTATACATTGGTTTTTATGTTCATGAACGTAATTATTTTTACAGTAAGTCCTTAATTGAGTACATACGTATGGCAGGAATCTAACATAAGAAAGCATGATACAGGACTACAGCACTGACTTCATATTTTATTAACAATATGATCCAAACATAACATACAAATCAACAAATCAACAATTATTGCCACCAGAATCATGAGAATGGATTCTACATAATAATATGTTGCATAATAAAAACATTAATTACACATAGATTGTAGAAGAACATGATATAACACTGGCAAGATCATTTTTGGATGCAATATTAAATATTTACAAAATATATATTATATTTTTCTACATGATATAAACATATTAAAAGAAATGAAAATAAATTTAATATGATGTAATTGATGTGATAGCGCCAAAGCCAAAAATAAAAAACCCAAAAGGTCCTCTTCTAATTAAATAATGTGCTTTGTTATAAATATACTCGTAGACTATTTGTGCAATGCAGAGGTACTGGGTCTGATCTACAAGTCAAAAGGCTATGAGGAATTTCTACACAAGAACTGTATGTGATGTTACAATGTTGCATGTGTGGTGATCGTCAGGAGATTGATAGGTGTAAATAATTAGAAAATATAAAGATATTAATAAATTAGAAAAATCTGAAAAAAATCATACTTGTCGGGAAAAATAGTTGCGATCTGAATAGTGACCTTTGACCTCTTGCAACGATGATCTTGCCACTTAAAGCTACATTTCCAGTCCTCTGAATCTTGTATACACATATATATAGTGTAAAGTTAGTTCATTAACAAGCATATAGTACATAGCAGTTACTTTAACTGACATACAAGATCTATTATTCCAAACAAAATGCTAAAATCTGTACATATGACACAAATATTAGCATGACTCGATAACTTTCTTAAATTGAAAGAATATACTTGTTGCATATTTAAACAATTAAAAAGTATATGTAATACTACTATGGTAATGACTGGCATAAAAACAAATGTAAATGGGTATGAAATGCATAACAATTGTATCCCAGTGGATGCTTGGTTCTTCTGTTGCAATCATGATGATGTAGATAAATACCTCATTGGATGTCACATGAAAATATGACACAAGACTAGATCGGGACCATGCTCAAGTTTGAAATATATCCATGACAAGGTCAGATGCAGAAAATGAGGTACTGAATTAAAATATATGGTACATGTATATACATATATTCCCAATTAACAGTGAATAAAATTGTACCGGTATATAAGAGACACCTATTCAAATAATTTGTTAGGGACCTTTCTTCCAATAATAGGTAATATTATTTTAATTTGATATAAAAAATTGTAAAACAAATTAATTCCATAACCCAGTTTTGATTGTCAACAAACACAAATATAACAGTGAATGTGTCTGGTTATTGTAATACAACCACTTACAATAGTACCTTATATAGTCGTATAATATTGTGAGTTTCCAGACAGGGATATTCTACAAGTATTCCCAATGGAGAGATGAGTGGGATAACAATATGTTTGAAGTACATGATGATTGTACTGATTGTATGTGATAATTGTACTGATTATATGTGATGATAGTACGTGCTGATTGTACTTGATTGTACATGGTGATTGTGTACATGATTGTGTATGATGATCGTATAATTATGATGATTGTACATGGTGATTGTGTAAATGATTGTATGGTGATTGTGCATGATGTATTTGGTAAATGCTTCAGCTGCCTGTACGTTAAATCCTACAACATAGATATATGCAATGCCATCAGAATTTGTGGGAACAAGCATTGGTTCCGTATTTTCTGGTTAAATGTACCCGCACATTCAGATAAGTTTCTGTTTATAAAGTATAAACACAAGCAGGCCACAACAAAGATTTCTCTGTCCTGCTGAACGTCTAATCTCTCAGTGTTCCTCGTCACTAGACCCGAGAGTTTCACCGCCATTGTTGATCTGTGTAAGATGCGCTGATGCTGCTGTTCTGACCTCGGTATATCAATATAGGCGTGGTCTCGTCGCTGTCACCCATATCCCCCGACGACGTTGCCAGGAACAGAGCGCCGACATGGCGTGTCCTGGTGCGCTTCCTGCAGGACGTACAGCTGATGTTGACATTACAGACCAGACTCCAGCCCGGCCAGCCGTGATACGCCAGACAGTTAAACAGTGCCTGCACCGGGTTACATATAGCCTGAAATGACGACAACGCAATCACGCAAACATTTTTATTTATTTATTTTAAAATGGGGTTTCAATTATCTCACTGCTTAACTCACAGGGCTTTGAATACTAATAATAACATATTGTACTATATATAGTATTATTATATAGATATATAGTACAATATGTTATTATAAGTATTCAAAGTCTTGTGCTTAGCTTTACATGTTTATCACATGAATACCATGATAGCTGTTAAAATAACAATATTAGAGATGATAGTGTATTTGGTAGAACTTGGGATATAGAATGCATTGGAAGGACATTTATTACAATTAGAATATATTTATTCTACTGGATCGAGTAAACAAGGTCTGCTTTATACAGCATCTTCAGTTTGGGAAAATGTTATATCATACAAATAATGTTTGTTCCACTTTGGAGGTACTTGTCTAGCATGCTATGTATGTACTTTGAATGACTACAAACTATTCATTATCTGTCTATACATACCATTAAAAGCCAGAGTACATGGAAGATGGCAAAGAATGACGAGTCGTCACTTGGTAGAATCTCTAGTACGACAGCAATGATATTTGGCATCCAACTGTAGACGATAATATCAACATTGATATAATAAAACAAAAATATAGAATAAATTCAATACCTCATAATAATGAAGATACCAGACATTATAGTTATAACTGTACTGTAACTACTTTCTACATATTTCATGCCAATGAAACCAGAGATGTATATAAAACCTCTCAGTATTTCCAGATACACCATGCATGGACTCTATCAGAGTAGAATAGTCGTGAGGAGAAGGCTGCCAATGTGTTTACCCCAGAGGAATTCCACTCAGCCACTGAAGACTAGGAACTTTCATCCTCTAGGTTGCTATTATCATGATTATGCTAATATTGGCTTTACGGCAATGTCACATACTGTAAAACATGAAATTAATGCGAGCAGAAGATTAATGCGAAAAATGCGACCGCCGTATTGTCGCATTTAATTGCTGCACATTTAAGGTAAGACTTGGAGGAAAACATGTATGGAGACATGGCTGTTCGCATTTTATTGGTGTCGCATTTACGTCTAAAAT
>JAUTBV010126161.1:0-27930 GCA_032361325.1 Lepetodrilus fucensis
CTTCTAAGATACAATTAAATCTAAACTTTGAGCATATAGACTATATATTAAGTAATTATGATATAAATTTAACAATATCATTTGTAAAAAAAGATTAATGAATAATCCACTAATAATATTATCAGGACCTAGTGGTGCAGGTAAAAGTACTTTATGTAAAAAGCTTTTTAAAAAAATAGATAATTATTATTTTTCCATATCTACTACTACAAGAGAGCCTAGAAATGGAGAAAAAGATGGAGTTGATTACTACTTTGTCTCTAAAGAAAAATTTAAAAAAAGTATAAAAAATAAAGAGTTTTTAGAATGGGCAGAAGTTCATGGAAATTATTATGGAACATCTAAAGTTTATATAGATAATGCTCTTGCTCAAAATAAATTAACTATTTTAGATATAGATGTCCAAGGTCAAGAAATTATTAAAAAAAATACCAATAATTTGATAAGTATATTTATAAGTACATCAAATTTAAGCTTATTAAAAAAGAGGCTCACAGCAAGACAAACAGACACTAAAGAGCAAATAGATAAAAGATTAAATAATGCAATTGGTGAAATAAAAAAGATAAAAAATTATGATTTTTTTCTTATAAATGATGATTTAGATATAGCATTCAAAGAATTTTATCATATAATAAAATCTTGTAAAAATACCATATCTCCTGATATAGTTGTAGAAAATTTTATAAATAAATGGAAAATATAATTCATTTAGAAAGAGTAAATTATTAAAAATTTTATTAATGAAAGAGTAGCTCTCTTTATAGATTGTGAAAATGTAAGTGCTAAATACATAGATGATATTATAGGTGAGTTAGCAACTTATGGTGAAGTAAATATAAGAAAAGCATATGGTAATTGGGAAAGTACAGTTTTAAAAACTTGGAAAGAAGTTAGATTTAAATATGGACTAGAATCAGTTTTACAGCCTCCTATTGCTAGTGGTAAGAATTCTACAGATATTAAAATGACAGTTGATATTATGAATATAGTACATGCAAATAATAATATAAAACATATAGCAATAGCTACTAGTGATAGTGATTTTACTCCATTAATAAATGAGATAAAATCAAATGGTATCCAAGTTATAGGCTTTGGCGAATCAAAAACAAATGAAATGCTTCGTGTAACTTGTTCGCAATTTTTTGAATTACAAAAACTACCAAAATCAAATGATGATAATTTAGAAAGCAATAAGCTTTTAATTAGTCTATTAAAAGATGCTATATATCATTGTAGTGATGATGATGGTTTTGCCCATGTGTCCAAAGTAGGAATATTTTTAAAAAATAAAAATGCCCAACAAGCAAAAAACTTTGGTAGATATAAAAGCTGGGGAGAAATATTTAAAAATATTAAAAATATATTTGATATATCTTATCCTGATGATAAAAAAAGCTCAATGATTGTTAAATTAAAATAATACTTACACTAACAACTTTAAATAAATAGATATATGCCGATATAACCCTGATAAGAGAATTTTCAAAGGACTGAAACACTCAATAAATGGCTTATGTATTAAATTCAAATATTCCGGCACTAAATGCACGTAATGCGACCTTAGCTAACTCTAATGCTTTGCAAAAATCGTTACAAAGACTTTCTAGTGGTCTTCGTATAAATTCTGCTGCTGATGATGTGGCAGGTCTTCATATAGCAAACTCTCTAAGAAGTCAAGCAAATTCTTTAGGTCAAGCTATAAATAATGCAAATGATGGAATAGCAGTTACAAGAATAGCAGATAATGCTATTGATGAACAAGTAAAAATATTAGACTCCATAAAAACTAAAGCCGTTCAAGCTTCACAAGATGGACAATCTGTAGAATCAAGAAAAGCTTTACAAGAAGATATTTCAAGATTAATGAAAGAACTTGACAATATAGCACAAACTACCACTTATAATAGTCAACCATTACTAAGTGGTGCATTTGTAAATAAAGAGTTTCAAGTAGGTGCTTATTCTAATCAAACAGTAAAAGCATCTATTCAAGCTACATATTCTAATGCCATAGGTCATGTTCGATATGAAACAGGTAAAAATATTACAGCTGCCTCAAATGTTAATATTAATTTATATGAGAATGGTCAAAGTAATGAAACTATATCATTATTTAATCTAAAAATATCTCATTCTCCAAATACAGGGCTAGGAACAGTAGTAGATGAAATAAATAAGCATGGTTTTCCTCTTAATTTAAAAGCAAGTTATTCAGTTATTACTACTGGTGAAACTTCTATTATTTCAGGAAGTGTGCAAGACTTTAAGATTAATGGTATAACTATTGGTAATATTACAGATATTTTAGCTGGTGATGGAGATGGAAAACTCGTAGCTTCTATTAATGAAGTATCTAATCTTACTGGGGTAGAAGGATATGTAGATTTTAGGGGTTATTTGAACTTAAAAAGTGTAGATGGAAGAGGTATAGTTGTATCATCAAAAGCTATGGATAAAGATAATGCAACCGATTTAGGTCTTACAAGTGCAAAAGATAAAGATACTGTTAGTGTTACTCAAACTGGAGCATATTCTGTAAATTATGGGCGACTAACATTAACAAGGCTTGATGCTAGAGATATAGAAATACAAGCCACTCAAACAGGAAGCAATAATCAAATTAATGCAAATGATGGGATAGGTTTCGGAGGAGAGATTGCTGAGCGAACGATAAACCTAAAAGGCATGGTTTCAACACTTACAAGAGATGAATCATCCGCTATTGGTGCTTATGATAATGAAAATGTAGTTGGTATAAATACTCCTATTCAAGCTGGAGTTCTAAGTATGCAAGGTGCATTATCTGTAATGGATGTAGTAGATGCGGCGATTGCACATCTTGATAAAGTAAGAGCAAATATAGGTTCCACACAAAGACAGTTTGAAAGAGTTGTAGATACTATTTCAGTAGCAGAAGTAAATATAAGATCAGCAGAATCTCAAATAAGAGATGTAGATTTTGCAAAAGAAAGTAGTAATTTTCAAAAACTACAAATCTTAACTCAAGCAGGTAACTATGCTCTTAGTCAAACAAATGTAACAAGAAAATTGGTTTTACAACTTTTACAATAATGAGAATAATTTTTATAGGCGATATAGTAGGAAGACCTGGTAGATATATGGTTCATAGGCATTTAGAAAAAGCTATAAAAGAATTTAATATAGATTTAACCATAGGAAATATAGAAAATGCAAGTGGTGGCTTTGGTATAACAAAAAAAAATATGAAAGAGCTACAAACCTACAAGCTAGAAGTAATGACCTCAGGCAATCATATATGGGATAAAAAAGAAATATTTAATTTTATAAACGAAGAACCTCATTTACTAAGACCGATAAATTATAGCTCAATACTCCCAGGAAAAGGAGTATATATAAAAGAAGTAAAAGGAGAAAAAGTAGCTATTATAAATTTAATGGGTATTTTTTCTATGCCTATGGTGGATAATCCAATTATAGCAATAGATAAAGAACTAGAAAAATTAAAAAAAGAAAATATAAAAAATATAATAATAGACTTCCATGCTGAAGCAACAGCAGAAAAAAGAACTTTACTAATGTATTTAAAAGGAAGGGTATCATCTATTTTTGGAACCCATACACATATAGGCACGGATGACTTAGAAATTAGAGAATTTACAAGTTATGTAAGCGATGTAGGATTAAGTGGGTGCAATGATGGTGTAATAGGAATGAAAGAACAAGCTCCTACACAAAGAATGCTTACAGGAATATCTAGTAAATTTGATATAAATAAAAATTGCGATAAAATATTTCAAGCTATTGTTTTTGATTTAGAAAATGGTAAGGCTATAAATGCTTTTAAAATAAAGGCTTTTAATGATGGAGATTTTATCAAAAGTTTACAAACAAAAACTCTTTATAAATAACTCTTTATATTATTAGTCTATAAACTTCAATATAGGCAATTTTTTCATTAATTTTACAAGTATAAATAATAATAAGTTTTATCTATTTAGCTTGTATTGATATAATAAAGCAGTTTTACAGGAAATAAGGTAATAAATGGATCAAAAGAAATTTGAAGAAAATATAAAAGAAAATTTAATGATGTTCGGTGAAGATATAAACAGAGAAGGTTTAATAGATACTCCAAAAAGAGTATATGAATCATATGAATTTCTTTTGCAAGGGTATAAACAAAATCCAAAAAAGATATTAGAAAAAGCCTTATTTACTTCTTCTAATAAATCAATGGTGGTAATAAAAGATATAGACCTATTTTCTATGTGTGAGCATCATATTTTACCAATTATAGGTAAAGCACATATAGCATATATTCCAAATGGAAAAGTAGCAGGATTAAGTAAAATACCAAGAATAGTAGATATATTTAGTAAAAGATTACAAATACAAGAAGAGCTAACAGAACAAATATCATCTTGTTTGCAAGAAGTATTAAGTCCATTAGGGGTAGGTGTAATAATAAAAGCAAGACATATGTGTATGGAAATGAGAGGTGTAGAAAAGACAGGTTCTCAAACTATAACTACTTCTTACAAAGGTGCTTTTACAAAAAAACATATTAAAGAAGAGTTTCTTTTTCATTTAAACTAAAGTTTTTAAAGCTTAAAAGTCCTTTTTATCTTCTTAGAAAAGTTTAATATAATGGTTTAATTATTTAAAAAAATCTTATTCGTAAACTAGTAAGACTAAATAAATATTCTAAGTATTATTTATATGTTTTTCTACTGTTTCTAAGACAGCTTGAACTCCTGAGCTTAAAGAAAATAACCAATATTTATGATTAACTATCCATAGTTTTAATTTATGTTTTTTTTCTTCTTCATTTTTAGGGTTAAATACTACTATATTTGCTAGATTTAATTCTTGATGAATAATAAATGATTGTGTTACATCATAAAAAAGTTTTGAAAATGTTTCATTTTGAAATAATTCCTTTATACTATCTATTTCATCACTTAGTTCTGTGAGTTGGTTGTAATTTATTATATCATCATTTTTTTCATTTTCTGCTTTTTCTATTAAATCAAATGCAATACATACTTTTTCATATAAATCATCTATTCTTTTTTTTGATTTTGTTCCATATTTTATCCATTTCTCCATCATATAAATTGCATACTCAAAGGCATCTTTGCTTTCTTCTTTTTCTGGCAAGGTTAGAGTTATTTTTTCTTTTACTTTGGTTTTATCTATATATTTTTTTATAAAATCCACAAATGGTAATTCTACTGACCCATTTATTCTAGCCCCACCTTCTGTACAATTAAAAGTAGTCATTATATCTTTTGTCTCTTCAATAGTACTTTCAAAATAGTTTTTAAATAAAATCCATCCATCATAGCTTTTAACTACCCCTTCTCCTCCATATGCTGGTATTTCTTTATAGTTATCTACTAATTTTTTTTGTGTTGAGCCATATACATTTCCTGATGAATGGCTTTCATTGTTTTTTCCATAAGATAAATCTTGTCCTATTAAGGCAACATTTTTAAATTTCATAATATATGCAAGTTCATGAGCCATATTAGAAACACTCATACCTATCCCATGATAACCCCAAGCTTTTAATTTATCAAAATAAAATGTATAACCAAATGGTCGCATAACTATACATTTGTATCCATGAACCTCTTTGATTGCATTTTCGTTTAATACTGATGCTAATAAGTATATTTTATCTTTTTGGTATTCTTTGCTTGTTTTTGAGAGGATAGAAACTACAATTTCTGTTCGCTCTAGCGATGTAACTATATCTGCATGAATGCCATTTTTCTCTAAATGAGGTAAGCTCGCATCTGGAGATATGATACATACATAATCTTGAATTTCTTTTAATAAAGGTATTTGTTTATCAAGAGAAGGTCCTGTGGATACGATAATAGCAGAAGAAGTATGAGGTTTATTTACTAATTCTAAAAATTTATAATTACTAACCATTTCTTTTAAATTAGCTAAATGATTATCAATACCTACTAAAGAATCTTTTGCATCATTTCCTAAAGAATATACCATTTGCTTAATAGCTCTTGCCATTAAAGTATTTATAGATGACATCATTTTAAAATGATGGCTAAGATAATAATCACTTAAAGGGTTTAAAGTAAATAATTTTGCAAATATTTTAAATTTCTTATCCATAAATATACTATATGCCATAGCATAATTAAAAGTATTTGCATCTACAATAATTAATTTTCTATCATAAATTTCTTTTTCCAAATCTACTGAATTTAAAGCCTCAATAATAATACCATATTCACTTTCAAATACATATATATGTTGATGTTTTGGATTATTTAGCAAAACTTTATAAAGTATGGAATTTCCTAAACCATAAAAATAAAGCAATGGATGAAGAGGATTTTCTGATTCTATTTTTCTGATAGCATTTTCAGTCTCATTTAAAGGAGAGATATATATACTAGCTTCCCTTTTGATATCTAGTATATCTATATCTAAAGGGTCTTTTCCTCTTATGGTATGGAATTTTGCTTCTTTATTTTTTGTTTCTATTATTTTGTCATATAGAGGTTTGTTAGCTTTTTTTAAAGCTTTTATATTTTTTTTATAAAAAATGTCTTTCATTGCTGTGTCCTAGATGGTGTTGGAGATTTCTTTGGTATATAAGCAATATGCAAGCCACAACTATAACTTCTCTTTAGCTAATCCTATAAACTGTTTAATCTTATTTTTATCTTTAACACCCTTAGATATTTCAACTGAGCTACTTACATCTACGGCATAAAATCCATATTTTTTAATTTGCTTTATATTTTCTATATCCACACCACCTGCTAAGATTATTTTTGAGCAGTCTATATTATTAAAATATTCTAATGGAATTGAGCTTCCTTTTCCACCATATCCTTGAACATAAGCATCTATCATATGATACTTATCTAAATTTAGTTTTAATAAATCTTTTTGTTCTTGTATTCTATGTACTTCTATATATGGAATTATAATATTTTCTTTATCTTTACAATCTATTATTTGAACTGAATTAAACTTAACTAATGATGATACTGTATTTATAAAATCACTATTCTCATTTACAAATAATCCTATTTTTTCTACATATGGTGGTAATTTATTTATGATTTTTTTTATTTTTTCTGGTTCTATATATCTTGGAGATGGTTTATATAAAACAAAGCCTAAGGCATCTGCTTTATACTTTATAGCATTAAGAGCATCTTTTATATTTGTGATTCCACAAATCTTTACTCTCAATTTTTGATAGGATTTATTGTAGAATACAAATAAGGTGTTACAGCTTTAAATTCAGCTGAACAAGTATCTACTTCATTATATTGGTGTAGTATATTTAATTTTATTCTTGCATTATAGATATCATTTTGAGTTATTTCTTCTAAGTTATCATTTTTCCTAATTAAACTTGCTATCATTATATCACTAAATCCAAATGATTTTACTTTTCTTAAAAGTTCTTCATTATTTAATATATCTATTGTTATATTTTTCTCAATACCCACAATTTCAAAAATATGATACAAAAACCATCTATCTATTTTACATAATAGAAAAACTTCATCTATACTCATACCTATTCTAAAAGCATCTGCTACATATAATATACGCATAGAATTAGATCTTACCACTTCTTTTTTAATAAATTCTCTATCACTACTAAGTGAATCAAATCCTGATAAATCTTCTTCTAAAGAACATAATGCTTTTTGTATAGATTCTTTAAAGCTTCGCCCTATTGCCATAACTTAACCTACTGATTTCATAGAAGTAGTTAAAGTAGAGCTAGCATCAGGAAATTTTTCAAAAGTAAATTTAGGTATTTTAGTAACTACATAATCAATGGTTGGTTCAAAAGAAGCTGTAGTTTTTGTAATATCATTTTCTATTTCATCTAGTGTATAACCTACTGCTAACAAAGTAGCAACTTTTGCTATTGGATAACCCGTAGCCTTACTCGCTAAAGCAGAACTTCTACTTACTCTAGGGTTCATTTCAATTACTATCATTTTTCCATTATCTGGATTTATAGAAAATTGAACATTACTCCCACCCGTATCCACTCCGATGGCTCTTAGTATTTTAAAAGAAGCATTCCTCATTGTTTGAAACTCTTTATCAGTAAGAGTTAAAGATGGAGCAACTGTAATACTATCTCCCGTATGAACTCCCATAGGATCTACATTTTCAATAGAGCAAACTATAATACAATTATCATTTTTATCTCTAATAACTTCCATTTCATATTCTTTCCAGCCCAATAAAGATTCTTCTACTAAGATTTCATTCACAGGAGAAGCATCAAGTGCTATATGAATTAATTCTTTATATTCATCTATATTGTAAGCTACACCACTTCCACCACCAGCTAGAGTAAAAGAAGCCCTAACAATCATAGGAAAATTAATTACTTCAGTTATTTTTAAGGCATCTTCATAGTTATATGCATATCTACTTTTTGCGACTTCGATATCTATTTCTTTCATAATTTTTTTAAATTTAGATCTATCTTCACCTTTACTAATAGAATCTGGATTAGCACCTAAAAATTCTACACCCTCTAATAAGCCCTGCTCAAACATTTTCATAGATATATTTAAGGCAGTTTGCCCACCCATAGTAGGTAAAATAGCATCTACTTTTTCTTTTTTTATTATTTCAGAAATTACATCAGCTTCTATAGGCTCTATATAAGTGCTATCAGCAAATTCTGGATCAGTCATTATAGTAGCTGGATTTGAATTAATAAGAACCACTTTATAGCCAAGTGATTTTAAAGTTCTAGCGGCCTGAGTTCCCGAATAATCAAACTCACAAGCTTGACCTATAATAATAGGACCAGAGCCTACAATTAAAATAGTTTTTATATCATTTCGTTTTGGCATTCTTTTATTTTTTATTTTTTAAATAAGTTAAGTCAGCTTGACCTTCTTCATTATATTCTACATGTGCCATTCCCATAATATTATACCCACCATCTACATAATGTATTTCACCTGTTACTGACCTAGATAAATCACTTAATAAATACATTCCAGAATCACCAACACTTTCTAGCGAGACATTTTTTTGTAATGGTGAATTATGTTTATTCCAATCTAAAATAAATTTAAAATCACTTATTCCAGCAGCTGCTAATGTTTTTATTGGTCCAGAAGAAAGAGCATTTATTCTTATATTATCTCCACCTAAATCTACACTTAAATATCTCACACAAGCATCTAATGCAGCTTTAGAAACTCCCATAATATTATAATTAGGAATATATTTAACCCCACCTAAATAAGTAAGTGCCAAAATAGAGCTATTTTCATTTAGTATAGGCTTTAATTCTCTTGCAATTTCTACTAAAGAATAAGCAGATATATCTAAAGATTGTAAAAATGCCTCTTTTGAAACATTCATAAATTTATTATTTAAAAAACTTTTATCAGCATAAGCAATAGAATGAACGATAAAATCAATTTTACCAAAATCTTTTTCTAAAGAAGCTTTTAAATTATCTAAATCCTCACTAACAGTAGAATCATATTTATATAATTTATCACAATTCAACCCTGCTGCTAAAGGTCTTATTTTTTTAGCAAATCTATCATTAATATAAGTAAGAGCAACCTCCGCTCCTTGAGATACACAAGACTTAGCAATACCATAAGCAATAGAACGATTATTTGCTACACCTATAATAACTCCTTTTTTCCCTTTCATTATCATTATTTTTCTCCATTTTGAATAATTTTTAAAAATGTATCTTCATTTAAAGATGCACTACCAACTAAAACACCATTAATATTATCAACATTTGTAGCATCAGTTATATTGTTTTCATTTACACTACCACCATAAAGCAAAGGAGTATCTTTTAAAGAAGTTTTTAATTTATTAGCCACACCTTCTATATCAGCCTTAGTAGCAGATACTCCAGTGCCAATAGCCCAAATAGGCTCATAAGCTATAATTAATTTCTCATAAGATAAATCAATATAAGAAATTTGATTTTCTAAAAATTTAAAAACCTCTTTTTCACCTTTATTTCTAATTTCTAAAGATTCTCCAATACAATAAATAATTTCAAAGCCTTCATTTTTATAGAAATCATATTTTTCTTTTAAAAATTCATCTTTCTCTCCTAATGCCCTTCTTTCACTATGCCCTATAATAATTGATTTTATATTAAATTCACTTAAAGCCTCTAATCCAACTTCTCCAGTAATAGAACCTTTAACAGCAGAATATGCATTTTGAACACCTATAATAATATTATCTTGAGTATAATGATCAATAGCCATTAAAGTAGGAAATACCATTACTTTAGAAGTAATATTATTATTTTCAATATGCTTAGAAAGATTTTTTATATAAGTATTAGTGGATATCCTAGTATGATTTGTTTTAAGATTTGCAGCGAATATCAAAGTAATCCTTTTTTGTAAAATTTAATATCTATATTCTACAATTTGAAAGTTAAAATCTAGTTATGAGAGTCTTTAAAAAACTAAAAAATCAACTTTTAGTTATGTTATCTCTTAATTATTGATAGTTTTTAGCTAAACTTCTAAATAGCTTAAGAGATAATTTTTCTTTATAATTAATGTCATAATAAATCACATTCAAATAATCTAATAACTCTTTTCTAGTTATATCTTTCTCTAAACAAATATTTTTACTTACAAAAAAAGGTATCTTAATTTTATGTTTTAAAAATTCTTGTTGTATTTTATTATATAATTTTTTATATGTATTAATAGAAAAAGTAGCAAATACAAATGGTAGCTTATATTTTTTAAACCAAAATTCACTTAAATCTATAAAATCTTTTTCTTTTTTTAAGTAAATCTTTAAGGCTCTATCACCTATGATAACTTCTCCTTTTATATTTAATATTTGTGCTAACATATTTGATGTATCACTATTTTCATCTTTTTTATTTTCTCCTTTTAAGACTAATACAGATTGCACTTCTCCTTTTGCTGATATTCCCATTGTTATTTTTTGAGTTCTTTTTGATTTGATACTTGAAATAAATGCAGAGTTTATTTGTCTATTTTTAAATTTTTTATTTATTTCTTTTGGAGTTCCTTTGTGATGTAGCATTCTTTTATATAGTGATGGATAGTATCTTTTTATAAAAAGTTTAAAAGGTAATAGGTTTATATATTCTATATTTGCTAAAATCAATGTTTTAATATCAATAGTTTAAAATTTTGGTTTTTCTTCATATGGATATTCTAACAAATTAAGAGGATATTGTAATAGTAGTTTTGTGAATTTATAGAAAAAATATAATAAATTAAACAATTATATATACAAATAAAAAAATTAAAATATCTACTATATACACCTTTCTAGCAAAATTAATAAATTCTACTTGTGCTATATAGTTATAAGAAGTTATAACTTTTTGTTTTTTATATCTTTTAATTTCTAAAATAAAAACTACAAGCAAAGCTATAATCATTAATAAGATATCAAAAGAAAAGCTTTTTTTACTTAAAATAAATAATATAACCCCAGTAAAAAGAGTATTAAAAATAAACATAAATATAAGAGGGGCTATTAATTTTATTTTTTTAATAAGTTCTATGAAATTTATATATTTCTTTAAGACAAAAAGCATAGATAAATATAAAAATATTAAAGAAGCAAGAGAAATTAAATGCCCATTTAATGCCCAATTAAAAGTCATCAATTTACTTCGAAGTCTTGTTCTATATTTTTTATTAGCTCTTTTGGTTTTTTGATAATAAAATATTTTTTATTAGTTTTAAATGGTGGTCCTCTTTTTATTATTAATGAAACTTTAGAAGCATCAAGTGGATTCATTTTAGAAAAAATTTCACCTATTTTGCTAGGTATCATGCCAAACATAATGCCAGCTGCTCTTTCATTACTCATTGCTTGAAGGACACCAGCAGCTTTTCCTGGAGGCATTAACTCAAATGATTCTCTAATTCTATCAGATAATTTTTTCTCTATAATAGCTAAAATTCGTTTATTTTCTGCTAATAATTTTTTTAGATTAGCTTCTCTGCTTTCTAAGACTCTTTGTACTATTGCTAAATCTTTTTCTTTTTCTTTTAGTTTTTTATCTTTTATCTTCATAACATTATCACTAGCTAGTTTTTCAGCTTCTAGCGTTTGTTGTTGGTCATTTATATTTCTTGATATTTCAAGTAGTTCTTTTTTTCTAAGCTCAAAAATTCTATTACATTTAAAAGAAATTGATTTTTGACCAGCTGCTCCTAGTTTAAGCTCAGCAGGTTTTAGATATGTAGCTAAAATAATAAATATAAAAAAAAGTTTAATGTTTATTGCCTTTATTGAAGTATAAACCATAATACAGTTTACTATTTAGCACTATTTAAGCAATTTATAATCCAAACAAATTATTTAATATATTTTGTTTCATAGGTATAAATATCAGGCCTTAAGCTCAAACAATCATTTGCACACCCTGCTTTTTGACATAAATGTGAGAAAAATATATCAAATGAAGGTAATTGCTCCCATACAGAAGGTAAAAAAGTAGATTGATTAGAGCCTAATTTTAAAATTACTCCATGAACTCCTATTTTTATTTTTGATTTTAAATCATCTATATCTTTATAATAAAGCTCTTTAGGTATTGTTAAAATAGAAAGACTAATACTAATATCTTCAAACTCTGATAAACTTAGTATATTAAATCTACTATCTCTAAAAGCAGATGATTTTGCATTTTGTATTATATCATCTATCAATGGTTTTGTAGGAATTATACTACCTATACATCCTCTTAGTTGATTATTTTTATTTATTGTTACAAAACTTGCTCTTTTTTCTAATAAACTTGGATATTTTTTTATTAATCCCTCACGATCTATTTTTAAACCAGTAAAAACCTCATTTATTGAATCAAAACATAATTGTATTAAATCTTTTTCCATTTATTTTAATTTATTACCAGCTTAACAGCTTTATAAATATCATTATTTTTAGTAGCATCACTACTAGGAAATTCTCCCCTATAGCATTTATCATCTATTTTGACATAATAATATCCAGAATTAAAAAAACTTTTAGATGTTTGTATAATAAATCCTTTATTAGTATCTCGGACACCATTTAGTTTTGGAACTTCATCTACTTTTATATCCATAGCATCATCTGGTCTTGTTTGTATTGTATCGACGACATCTTTATAATATAAAATAATATTTTTTGTTGCTGTTGATAAAGACTGAAATGTAATAGAGTTTAAAGAATCAATTACTCTATCTCCTATAGAATATGAGTTTATAAGTTTTTTCCATACATTTGTATTTTTACATGCCTCGCTATCTCGGACTGTATGAGCTGTCAAAGCTGGATCTACTGGTGGTAATATTTCTACTTTTGTTACTTCTATTGGTAAATCCTTTATTAGGCTAATACCAGCAGAATCTGTAAAAGTAAAACTAGCTACAGCTGTTCCATAAGTAGCATTTGAATATATATCTATATTAGTGGCACTTTTTGATATATTAACATCTACCAAATCACTATTTGATGATGCTATAGATATTTCTATTTTATAATCATCTTGAAGACCTTTTACCGTATATCCTAATCTTTTAAAATCACTTGTATTCATTACCACTCTTTCTTTGGTAAATGTAACTGAATACTCTTTTACTGAAGTTTCATCTAAATCTTTCCCTAAAACTTTTATATCTATCCGCTGACTTTCTCCCACATGGTGATCGTCATCCATTCCATATGCTTTGGCAAAAGTAGTTCCAGAGGCTAAAGCAGTAATTAAAAGTCTATCAGGAGATTTTAATACAACAGCCGATGCAATTGATGGTTTACCTACAATTGAAGTTACATTTACTTCATCTAAGTCTTTATCATCTACTTTTAGTAAAATATTGATTTTTTCACCTACATTTAATACAACATCAGTCTCATTTGCTACTACTAGAGGTGTTGTATTTAAATCTTTAGGATTTACATATACTGTAGTATTTACTTCTTTTATATGAGCTATACCATTTTTATTATCACAAGAAGATAAGCCTAGTTTACAAGGATCATTTAGGTTAGATACTCCTCCAACTAAAGCACACGCACCGCCTGTAAGTATATTACATGCTAAATCATCTGCTCCACAAGAAAGAAAGAAAAAAAAAGAGAAAAAAGAGAAAAGTATTTTTTTAATGAAAATCATTTTATATGATAAGTAGGGTTTTTATAATAATATCCTGACTTTTTTTCTTTATCTACTTTTTGACTTCCCAGTTCAAGAACATATCCTACTTTAAAACAAGAAGTAAGCAAAAAACTAAAAACTAACATGGAGATAAACTTGACGGTGATTTTTTTCATTATTATACATCTTTATATTTGAACTATTTTGTATCTAAAAAGCATTTAGTATTCCAAATTAAGATTAAGTTTATATTAAACTAAACCAATACGAATATTATATCTGATTAATGTAAAACAAACTCCCTGCTACATTAATACTTTTTATTTTTAACTCTTTTTCTAATTCAAATATATTTTTTCTTGAATTTTTTGAAAATATAGAATCTATATCCATTTTACTTTGAGGTCTTCTTTTAAGCATATTTATTATATCTTCTTTTGAATACTCAAAACTAAAATTACTATTTTTTGCTCTTGCTATCGTAGTGGGAATACCATAAAAGTATTTCTCTGCTTTATTTAAAAAATCATTACTTACTTTTTCTACTTTATAGGCAGGTGGTCTATCTATCGTAGATATATCCACTCTTAAAGGGTTTATTTGTCTGATAATATTAGATATTTTTTCTACTTCTTTGAGCTTATCATTTACTCCTTTTACAAAAAGGATTTCCATTATCAAATCTCCACTATAATTAGAGCTAAATTCTATCATTTTATCTATCATTATATTTATATTTATATTTTTTTCGGCTCTATTTATTTTTTTAAATATCTTAGGGCTAACAGCATCTAAAGATAGCTTTACTATATCTATATTTTGTAAAATTTCTCTTGTTTTTACCTCAAGAACAGCTACACCATTTGAAAGAATTAGTATTTTAGTATTTTGTTTAATTTTATTTATTTCTTCAATTAGTTCCCCCAAATATGGATACATACTAGGCTCACCATTTGCAGTAAGAGTAATAACATCTAAGTTATTATATTTATTTAGAGCTAATTTTAATTCATTTACTATATCCATATAATTAGTACTTACACTTTGCACTTTTACAACTTTAGCAGGTTCAAGCTCACAATACAAACAATCAAAATTACATTGTTTAATTTCTTTACTTAAATCAACACCAAGAGAAATACCAAATCTTCTTGAATTTATAGGACCAAATATATAATTCATTTATTGCTTAATACTTTTCTTAAAGAAATCACCTCGTTTAGCATAAGAATCGAATTGATCCAAGCTAGAACAAGAAGGCGAAAGTAATGCCACACTTTCATCATCTAAATATTTTTTTATTTCATTAATAGCATATTCTAAATGCCCACAAGATACACATTTTATATTATATTTATTAGATAATGTTATTATCATATCTTTTGCTTTTCCAATTGCATATATAATAATATTATAATCTTTTATCTTATCAATTAATGGCTCTAAATCTACCCCTTTATTATTTCCACCTAATATAAGATGTATTTTTATATTTTTATATCTTTGTATAGCTTGTAAACTAGCATCCATATTGGTAGCTTTGCTATCATTTACCCATAATCTATTTTTATTATCTCTTAGTTCTTCGATTTTATGAGCATCTATTTTAAAATTATTTATTTTATCATAACTTAAATTAAAAAAAAGTATTTGTTCTACTGCCATGGCAAGTAATGCATCTAATAAAAAAGGTTCTTTAAATTTTATTTTATTTATATCTATATCAAAATATCTAGCTAACTCTTCACTATTTTCATATGTTATTATATGGGCATTTGTTTTTATATTTTTATATTTTTTAGGTATGATGGCCGTCTCACCTTCTTCCATCATACTTAAAGGTTTTAGCTTAGCCTGTTCATACTTTTTAAAATCTCCATGCCAATTTAAATGATCACTTGTAATAGGTAATAATATATAAATATTAGCTCTTGCTTTATTGGTATAATGTAATGTAAATGAGCTTGTTTCTAAAATCCATATTTTTTTATTTTTATCCATAGAAGCTATTGGAGTTCCTATATTGCCTCCAGATATTGCACCCCTATCTTTAATTAAACATTCTATCATTTGAGTTAAGGTAGTTTTACCATTTGTCCCACTAATCCATATTTTTAAAGGGGCTTGATTATCAAAAAAGTCATAATCACTCATTATATTATTTGATTGTTTGATTAAATCACTATTAGGTGGTATTCCTGGGCTTGGTATTTGGATATCACTTTTTATATTTTTAAATTCTTTTGATGGGTATATATTATTTCCATTTTCATCTTTAAAGTGCTCTTTAATATTATCATCAAATATATTACATTTATAATTTTTAGATATTGCCTTGGTTGTTTTACCGTAACCCAAAAGAGCTATTTTCATCTAAATTTTAAGCTAAGTAAAGCTAAAATATTCATAAGTAATGATACTATCCAAAATCTTATAATTATTTTATTCTCAGCTAACCCTTTTAATTCAAAGTGATGATGTAAAGGTGCCATAAGGAATATTCTTTTTTTCCTAAGCTTAAAACTACCTACTTGTAAAATAACAGATAATGCATTAACAATAAAAACAAATCCTATTAAAAATAATAAAAATTCACTCTTAGCCACAATAGCTAAATATCCTATAAAAGCCCCAAGAGGTAAAGAGCCACTATCTCCCATAAAAATACTAGCAGGATGTGCATTAAACCATAAAAAGCCTAAAATACCTCCAGCTATAGCAGAAGAAAGCACAACTAATTCACTAGAGCCATCTATAAAAGGAAGCAATAAATAAGAGCTAAAACTAAAATTCCCACCAATAAATAAAATAATAGATAATGATAAAATAGTCAAAAATGCAGGAAAAGAAACCAACCCATCAAGCCCATCAGTTAAATTAATAGCATTACTAGTAGATACAATAACAAGAACCCAAAAAAAGACTATGTAAACACCCATATTCATTAAAGGATATTTATAAAAAGGCACATACAAAAAACAATTAAAATCTATAAAAAATAATAACCCTCCTATGATTAAAGAAAATAATGCCTGTAATAGTAATTTTGTTTTAGCATTTAAGCCAGATTGATTATTATGTGCAAAAACCTTACCAAGGTCATCTTTAATACCAATACCCATAAATAAAATAATACTAAAAAGACCTATAAGAAAATAATTATTAGAAATATCAACACATAACAAAGCACTAATAATACTAGCTAAAAGAAAAAAAACTCCCCCCATAGTAGGAGTAGTTTTTTTTCCCTGATGTCTTTTGGGGGCATCATCATATATAGGCTGAAGAATTTTATTTCCTGCATATTTAATAAATTTTTCTAAAAAAAGAATAGAAAGAAGAAAAGCAATAATAAAACTAAAAAAAGCTCTCACACTTACATAAGAGAAAAAATTAATATCAAAATATAAATAAAGCTCATAGAGCATACACATCCTTAGCATAGAATAAAAGGTATATTCTATCAAAAGGAAGTAAAATTTAGTATTAGTTGGTTATTTATTTTTATAACAATTATTTTTTGTAACTAGCCTATTATTTATAATAGAGGTTTCTTTAATAAAAACTATATAAAAAAAGTTTTTAAAAACACATATAATATATAAAAATAGTATAATATAGATATTTGTAAAAAACCAAGGATGATATTGAATAAGATAAAAGTATATGGTGCTAAAGAACATAATTTAAAAAATATAAATATAGAAATACCGAAAAATAAACTAGTAGTAATTACAGGCATTAGTGGTAGCGGTAAAAGCTCTTTAGCTTTTAGTACTTTGTATGCAGAGGGTCAAAGAAGATACTTAGAATCTCTTTCTTCTTATGCTAGACAATTTCTTGATAAAGTTGGTAAGCCTCGTGTAGATAAAATAGAGGGGCTTACTCCTGCTATTTCTATTGATCAAAAAACTACTTCTAAAAATCCACGATCTACTGTTGGAACTATTACTGAAATTTATGATTATATTCGTCTTTTATATGCTAGAATAGGAACTCAACATTGTCATAAATGTAATCAACCTATTTCTTCTATGAGTGATTCGGATGTAATTGAAGAAGTTATGAGTTTGCCTCAATCTTCTAAGGCTATTTTAATGGCTCCTATTGTTAAAGATAAAAGAGGAAGTTTTGCTGATATTTTAGAGATATTAAAATCCAAAGGTTATGTTCGTGTCATTATTGATGGGCATACTCATAGGCTAGATGATGAAATTGAGCTAAAAAAAACTACAAAACATACTATTAAAATAGTAGTTGATAGGGTTGTAATTAATCAAGAAAATAAAGATAGAATTTCGCTAGGAGTAGAAAAAGCACTTAAAGAGAGCTTTGGAGAATTAGAAATTGAGATAGCTAATCATGAAGAAGTTGGTATGCCTAAAGCTCTTATTCATTATTCTAAGCATTTAGCTTGTCATCCTTGCAAGGTTAGTTTTGAGCCATTAGAACCTGTTAGTTTTTCTTTTAATTCTCATAAAGGGGCTTGTCCTTCTTGTAATGGATTAGGTATTAAATATACTATTAATTTTGATAAAATTATTGATGAGAATTTAAGCATTAGTAATGGTGCCATTAGATTATTTTTTGGGTTTAATAAAAGCTATTATCATAAATACTTAATGGCATTTTGTGATACTGTGGGTATAAATACTAGTGTCATTTATGATGAATTAAGTGATATTGATAAAGCAAAAGTGCTTAATGGCTCACCTGAACAAATATCATTTTTTTGGAAAAAACATAAACTTAAACGAGTATGGATGGGTGTAGTATCTATGGCTTATGATATGCTAAAAGATGATAAAGAACTTAAAGAATATATGATAGAAAAAATATGCGATGAATGTAATGGACATAGACTAAAACAAGAACATATGGCAGTAAGAATAGCAAATAAAAATATACCTGATTTGATGAGTATATCTATAGAAGATATTTATGCATTTTTTAAAAATAAAAAAAACTTTTCATATCTTGATAAAAATAAGACTAAAATATCGGCTTCTATTTTTAAAGAAATTAGAGAAAGATTACAATTTTTATACTCAGTAGGGCTTGATTATCTTACTTTAGGTAGAGATGCAAGGACTATTAGCGGTGGTGAGGCTCAAAGAATTAGGATTTCTTCACAAATTGGAAGCGGTCTTACTGGTGTGATGTATGTCTTAGATGAGCCTTCTATCGGACTTCATGAACGAGATACTTTAAAATTAATTGATACTTTAAAAAACTTACGAGATAAAGGAAACTCTATAATTGTCGTAGAACATGATAAAGAAACCATCTTAAATGCTGATTATATAATAGATATAGGGCCAAAGGCTGGAAAACATGGTGGAAGAGTTGTATTTTCTGGGGATTTAAAAAAACTTGCAACAGCAAAAACTCTCACTGCAGATTATTTATATAATAGAAAACAAATCATTTTTCCAACTCATAGAAAAGCAGATACTTTTTTAGAAATAAATAATGTAAATATAAATAATATAAAAAATCTCTCTACTAAAATACCTTTACAAAATTTTGTATCTATTACAGGTGTAAGTGGAAGTGGAAAAAGCTCTTTAATTTTACAAACACTACTTCCTGTGGCAAAAGAAATATTAAATCATGCAAGAAAAGTAAATAAAGTAAAAGGTGTAGAAATAATAGGAATGGAACACCTAGATAAAGTAATATATTTAGATCAATCACCAATAGGAAGAACCCCACGAAGTAACCCAGCTACATATACAGGCATAATGGATGAAATAAGAGATTTATTTTCTAAAACACAAGAAAGTGCATTAAGAGGCTATAAACCAGGAAGATTTTCTTTTAATGTAAAAGGTGGAAGATGTGAAAAATGCCAAGGAGATGGAGATATAAAAATAGAAATGCATTTTTTACCTGATGTAATGGTAAAATGTGATGAATGTAATGGCTCAAGATATAATAAACAAACATTAGAAATTTTATATAAAACAAAAAATATATCAGATATTTTAAATATGAGTATAAAAGAAGCAAGTTTATTTTTTAAAGCATTTCCTAAAATATCTGCTAAACTAAAAACACTTATGGACACAGGACTTGATTATATAACTCTAGGACAAAATGCCACTACCTTAAGTGGAGGAGAAGCACAAAGAATAAAATTAAGTAAAGAGCTTAGTAAAAAAGATACAGGAAAAACCTTATATATATTAGATGAGCCTACAACTGGATTACATTTTGATGATATTAATAGATTAGTAAAAGTTTTACATTCTTTAGTTAATTTTGGTAACTCCGTAGTAGTAATAGAGCATAATTTAGATGTTATTAGAAATTCAGATTATATTATTGATATAGGACCTGAAGGAGGAAAAGGTGGAGGAAAAGTGGTAGCTTGTGGAACTCCTAAAGAAATAATTAAACATACTAAAAAAAGCTATACTGCTAAGTTCTTAAAAGAAGAACTAAAACTTTTTAAGTAGTAATTTTTTATAATACAATTGTAGCAAAACTTTAATTTTGCTACAATATATTATGATAAATCCTATTCTGGTAATTTACCATCAACTCCCTCAACAAAATAATTCATTTTAGCTAAACTAGAATCACTTAAAGATGATTTAGAATTAACTCTTAATTTACCTTTATTATCTTTAATTGGTCCAGAAAATATATTTAATTTTCCACTAATTATTTCTTGTTTTGCTTTTTTAATTTTATCTTTAGTAGCTTTATCTAAACTATCTGAAACTATAAAATCAACCATTCCTTCTTTTATTCCTAACCATACAGATGATGATTTCCAAGTTTTATTTAATACTCTTTCTACTACACTAATATAATATTTTTCCCAATTATGCACTACTGCACCTATTTGAGCTGACCCACCATGTTTTGTCATATCTGAATGATAAGCTATTGCATAAACACCTTTGTCTTTTGCTGTTTTTACAGCTGCTATTGAATCTGTGTGATGGGTTAAAACATCGGCTCCATTTAAGATTAAGGTTTTTGCAGCTTCGCTTTCTTTACTTGGATTAAACCATGAGCTAGTCCATATAATTTTAACTTTTATATTAGGATTAACACTTCTAGCACCTAATGTAAAAGAATTTATTCCTCTTATTACTTCAGGAATAGGAAAAGCTGCTATATATCCTACTACTGCTTTTTTACTTTTAGAAGCAGCAGCTATTCCTGCTAAATATCTACCTTCATAAAATCTAGGAGAATAATTACTTACATTTTTACTTTTTTTATATCCTGTGGCTTGTTCAAAATATACTTTAGGAAAAGCTTTAGCTACTCTTATAGTAGGATTCATAAACCCAAAAGATGTAGTAAATATTAAACCATATCCGCTACTTGCTAATTTTCTAATTACTCTTTCGCTCTCTGGGCCTTCTTTGATTGATTCAAAATATCTAACTTCTATTTTTGAACCAAACTTTTTTTCTATAGCTATTCTTCCCATATTATGTTGGTATGTCCATCCCGCATCTCCTATTGGTGATACATAAACAAATCCTACCTTTAAAGGTGCAGCCATTAAAGCACTAAAAACACTTCCTATAATTACTAATAGTAATAACTTTCTCATAATTTATCCTCATTTTTTAAAATTTATCGGCTAAACCCCAGCTATACTGAAGCTTAGTTTGATATATTTATTTATATGGGTTAAAACAAATTCCTAAATCTGCTGGTGCTTTATTTGATGAATTTTTTTTAAATACAGATATAGCAACTAATGCAGCTATTGTAGCTATATATGGTGTCATCGCAAAGAAATATATAGGTATATTTTCTATTACACCTCCTACATCTTGTAAAAACAATTGCATAATACTAGCAAAACCAAATAATAATGTCCCTATTAATAATCTTGTTAATCTCCAAGTTGAAAAAACTACTAATGCTAAAACTATCCATCCTTTTCCTGCTGTCATATTCTCACCCCATAATGGAGTATATACTAAAGAAAGATATGCTCCACCTAAACCTGCCATAGCTCCTCCAAATAAAATTGCTAAAAATCTTATTTTTCGTACATTATATCCTTGAGAATAAGCAGAATGATGGTTTTCTCCAACTGCAGTTAGAATTAAACCAGCTCTTGAGCGATATAGAAAATAATAAACTCCTATCACGATAAATATAGATATATACACCATTATATCATACGAAAATAATATTTTTCCTACAAAAGGCAAGTCGCTTAAATAAGGAATATCTAGGTTTTCTAACCCTTGTAATGGAGAGCCTACATAATTTAAGCCTATAAAAGCACTAAGACCTACCCCAAAAATACTAAGAGCTAATCCAGCAGCCACTTGATTAACTAATAACATTACACTAAGTATTCCAAAAATAGATGCCATTAATATACCACTTATAATACCTGCTAAAAAACCTACTACTAAAGAGCCACTTAAAATGCTAGCAACAAAACCACAAACACTACCAATAAGCATCATTCCTTCAATTCCAAGATTTAAAACACCACTTTTTTCTACTATAAGCTCACCTAATCCAGCTAAAAGAATAGACATAGAAGCTGTAATTGTTACAAATATAATAGAAGATATTAATTCCATTATTTATCCTTTATCAGTTTAATTTTATGAACAACAAAAAAATCTGTCCCAAGTAATGAAAATAAAATCAAACCTTGAAAAATACCACCAATAGACACGGGTAACCCCAAAGATATCTGAGCGCTTTCAGCTCCTATATAAATAAGTGCCATTAAAAATCCTGAAAATATAATTCCAACAGGGTGAAGCCTACCTAAAAAAGCTACTATAATAGCACTAAATCCATATCCAGGGGATATACTAGGAACAAGTTGAGATATATTAGATGAAACCTCACTAATACCAGCAAAACCAGTTAATCCACCACAAACAATAAAGCTAATTAAGAGTATCTTTTTAGAGCTAAACCCAGCAAATGTAGAAACTATACTAGAATGCCCTCTTATTTTAAGAGCAAAACCAATATAAGATTTATTAAGAAATAAATATATTAAAGGAAATATAGCAATTAATATTAAAGGAGTAATACTAAGCTTAGTTCCTTCTATAAGAATAGGGTAAATGGCACTATCACTAAAATATGCACTTTGAGGAAAATTAAATCCATCAGGGTCTTTTAATGGTCCATGAACCAAATAACCTAAAAAAAGTTGTGCTACATAAACTAGCATTAAAGAAGTTAAAATCTCATTTACATCAAAATAGTTTTTTAATAAAGCTGGAATTAATGCCCATAAAATTCCCCCTATAATTCCTGCTATCATCATTAAAGGTATTACAAAAACCCCACTTTGTTCATTAAAATATAATGCTATAATACTACCAAATATACCACCAAAAATAAACTGCCCTTCAGCTCCGATATTCCAAACTCCTGCTCTAAAACCTACACTCAATCCAAGAGCTATAATAATTAAAATACTAGCCTTCATTACAACTTCTCCAAATTGATAAGCACTAATCAAAGGAGATATAAAAAATTCATAAAAAACAGATAAAGGCTCATATCCTAACACCAAAAGTAAAATAGTGCTTATAAGCATAGTAGCAATTATAGCTATTATGGGAGATATTATGCTTGAGCTTATTCCTAATTCATTAATCTCTCGCTCTTGTATTGATAGTTTTAAATTAAACATTTATTTATCTTTTTTATGAGTATCAGTCATCATAATACCTACTTTTTTCATATTTAAGTCTTTAATATCATAAGTCTTGCTTAGTGTTTTATTATTCATAACTGCCATTTCATCACAAAGAGAAAACATCTCATCCAAATCCTCACTAACTAGCAAAATAGCCATCCCTTCATCTCTAAGTTTCATTAATCTATTTCTTATAAAAATAACAGACTGTATATCTACTCCCCAAGTGGGATTTTCTATAAGTAACACTTTTGGTTTTTGTAATATACTTCTTCCTACTATGAATTTTTGCAGGTTACCACCAGAAAGAGAAGAAGCAAATGCTAGATTATCTTGTGTCTTTACTTTAAATTCTTTAATTATTTTATTACTAAAGTTATTTAGTTTATCATAATCTATTAAGCCATTTTTTATAAACTCTTTTGAATTTCTTGTACCTAATAATGAATTTTCTTGTAAATTCATATCTTTAACAACAGCTCGTCCTAATCTTTCAGTAGGAACAAATAAAATTCCTTTTTTTCTTCTTTTTGTGCTACTTAGTAAAGAAATATCTTCATTTTCATATATTATATTATTTTTTTCTCCTCGTATTTCACCTGCTAAAAAAGACATTAAAATATTTTGACCATTTCCAGCAATACCTGCTATCCCAGTAATGCAACCACTTTTTAATTTAAAATCTTTAACTACAAATGGTTTAGTTTCATTCATTGTTAAAATTGTAGTTTTTTTAACATTCTCATCTCTTGAAGCAAAAGCACTTATTTTTTCTCCTATCATTTTAATAGCAATATCATGAATGCTTAAATCTTTAATTTTAAAACTCTCATCAATCAAGCGACCCTTTCTAAGGATAGTTCCAAAATCACAAAGTTCTTTGATTTCATTTAATTTATGGCTAATAAAGACTATACTTCGCCCTTCATCTCGTAATTTTCTTAAAGTTTCAAAGAGCTTTTCTATTTCAATAGGAGTTAAAACAGATGTAGGCTCATCAAAAATAAGAAGCTTAGGGTTTTGAAGCAAACAACGAATAATTTCTACTCTTTGTTTTTCTCCTGCACTTAGATTTTCTATAATAGCATCAGGAGTAACTTTTAAAGAATAAAAAATACTTAATTCTTTTATTTTTTTAGATAAAGCTTTTAAAGAACCTTTATGATTAATTCCAAGAGCTATATTTTGTGTTACACTTAAAGTATCAAAAAGTGCAAAATGTTGAAAGACTATACTTATTCCCATATTTCTAGCATCATTTGGAGATTTTATATTTACTTTTTTTCCATCAAAAAATATATCTCCACTATTGGCCTCTAAAAGACCATATATAATATTAGAAACTGTGCTTTTACCTGCCCCATTTTCTCCTAAAAGTGCATGTATGCAAGACTTTCTTATATTCAAATCAACTTTATCTAAGACCTTAAATGAGCCAAAACTTTTAGTTATTTTTTTAAGTTGTAATTGATAGGTTGTCATTTTTTCCATTTTTATGATACATTCTAATTTATTTAATAATTTATAATTTTTTAAAAACATATATATTTTATCTTATCTTGCTTTAAATAATTCCACAAAACCAAAAGGACTTTTAAAAATTTCGATTAAAAGATATATTGGTGTATTTCATTAACACTTCATTAACACTTCATTGCTATAATATCACCATTGAAAAAAAACAATAGGAGAATAAAATGAATAAAGAAAGTATAAAAAGAAGAAATTTCCTTAAATACGGAATTTCATCATTATTTTTAGTGGGATGTGAAGTAAATGCTAAAACATCAATGACTCAAATGAGAGAAAAAATGAGAAGCAATGGAAGAATGGGTCAAATGATGAGAAATATAAATAATTCAGATAATATGATTATTTATAATAATTTTAATTCTAAATTATCCATTCCTAATATAGAATCATATACTATGGATAAAAAACATAAAAAATTTAATTTTAATATTGAAGATGGCTCTCGTAATTTTTTAGGTCAAGAAGTAGATACTTATGGAGTTAATGCCCAATATTTAGGAACTACACTAAGAGTAAAAACTAAAGATTTAGTATCTTTAAATATTAGAAATTCATTATTAGAAAAGACAACCCTTCATTGGCATGGCTGGCATGTGGAAGGTCAAAATGATGGTAGTATGCATCAAAGCATAAAGTCTGGTGCAATATGGAATCCAAAATTTAAAGTTCAAAATCAAGCTGGGACATATTTTTACCATGCTCATACTCATGGTAAAACAGGAGAGCATGTTTATAAAGGTATAGCAGGTATGATTATCGTAGATGATGATATTAGCGAAAACCTAAAAATACCACAAGAATATGGCATTGATGATATTCCTTTAGTTGTTCAAGATAAATATTTTAGTCGTGATGGATATATGCCTTATCGTAGTGGTATGCGGATAAGAATGATGGGACATTTTGGTAATGCTTATATGGTTAATGGAGTGGTTTCACCTACTTTTAAAACTAAAAAAACTCTTACTAGATTTCGTATTTTAAATGCTAGTAATGCTAGGATTATGTATTTAGGATTTAGTGATAAAAGAGATTTTTATCAAATAGCAACAGATGGAGGGTTTATAGAAAAATCATTAAAATCTAAAGTCATACAAGTAGCCCCTGCTGAAAGAGTTGAAATATTAGTAGATTTATCTGATAAAATAGATGATTTATTTTTAGTAGATAGCGAAAGTAAAATAATGAAGATAGATTCTAAAAATGCTAAAAAATCCAAATATAAAATACCTAATCATTTAACAACAATTAAATGGCTAAAAGAAAGCCAAGCCAACAAACACAGAGATATGGTTTTAAATATGAGTAGAGGCTCTTTAACAATTAATAATAAAACATTTCTAGGAACTAGAATAGATGAAAAAGTAAAACTAGGCTCCACAGAAATATGGACAATAAGAACCAATTCAGGCCCTATGGCTCATCCATTTCATATACATGGCACATCTTTTCAAGTTTTAAGCAGAAATGGAAAAAGCCCTTTGCCAAGTGAAAGAGGATGGAAAGATATAGTTTTAGTAAGAAGTGGAGAAGAAGTAAAAGTAATTATGCAATTTAATTATAAAGCAGATAAAAAAAACCCATATATGTATCATTGCCATATATTAGAGCATGAAGATATGGGAATGATGGGTCAATTTACAGTTACATAATAACTTCTTATTTTTAATATACCTTATTAAGAACTTTATCCTATAAATACTAAATAATTAAGTATTTGTAGGATTTTTAGTCTTATTATTAAGGGAACTTCTATTAATTTTCTACCATTAATTTTTATATAATTTCTTATTTCTTAAGAAGATATTAAAATGAATTCAATAAATACCGATTATGTATTTAATCTAAGAACTGCTTTTCTTGTAAATAAGTATAATTGTTTTTTGCTACAATTATATCTTGCATATAGGGGGGGGATTGGATTATATTTAAAAAAGGAGAAATTATGAATAATTTCAATAATGGGTTTAGATGGAATATCTTTTCTAAGATATTTATAATATTAGCTATTTTGATGGTAACAAGTTCTACCTTGTGGGGTGAAAATGGCGATTTACTTGCCAAAACTGTTGGAGATGGTGATGGTAAGCTTAAGGCGGTTAAAATTACTTTTAAAAAGAGTGGTGACGACTCTGGTATTAAAACAAATGCTACTACTTTTAATGAATTTAAGGCTTTATTTACTATAACAAATAATAGTTCAGTAATTACAATTACAGGAATTGGTTTTGATAGTAATACTATAATTACAGGAAATAGGCGTGATAGTGCTGTAGAATTTGGTATTAGTAGCGGTAGCGGTAAAGACTATGTATATTTATTTTTTGATAATAATAGTCTTATAAACAATACGGGTGATAAACCTACTGTGAAATATGCTCCTATAGGAGGTAAAAAGGCTTGGAATGGTGGAACAATTGACTTAGGAGAAAAAAATATTACAGCTACAGACAAAGCTAAACCTGTAATTACTAATGTAAGTGCTAGTTTGGATACTCCTAATAATATCATAATTACATTTTCTGAGGCTATAGCCAATAGTGTCAGAAATAATGAAAATTTAAATTCTAGTACATTAAAT
>JAUTBV010126162.1:0-12586 GCA_032361325.1 Lepetodrilus fucensis
GTTCTATATAGACAGTGATCCCAGGGTATTTGACGGAGGTTAGTGTAGTCATAATGGCCTGGGTTTTCGAGGATGGTGTGTTAGAGGATGCTGCTCACCATCCTCCAGGGTTTTGACGTAGATGGGTCGGCTGAAGGCGGACTGCTCGTTCTGGAACACGGTGCTCACTGAGATGTTGTAGACTGTGTAGGGTTCTAGGTCCGTCAGAACAACCTCCTGGGATTGCCTGAGAACAGAAGACAAAAATCATGTCATGTTGAAAAATCTTCTGTCATAGGTATGCATTATTGTTATCAGTGTTCGAAATTACCACTGGCCCGGCCATTTCTCCCAATGCTAAAGGTATCCTAAGGGCAGGGCCAGTAGAAATTCATGTTTTTTATAAACATATATTATTTGTATCATTATTTGGGCCAGTATGTTTTCAAGGCAAGTTTTAATCTCTGATTACTTTTAGTAGTAGTATTATTGTCGTTGTTGTTGTTTAATGATTATTATTATTTTAATTTTGGTTTATTATTATTCTTATTATTCTTCTACTTCTTCTTCTTCTTCTTCTTCTTCTTATTATTATTATTCTCACTAGTGTGATTGCTAAATAAAAATAATATTGCTATAGAAACAGACAAGGAAACTAAAAAGTTACTTGTACAACTTCACGTATGTGTTAGAAAATTTGCACTTTGAACTGATTAAAGTTAAATTTGTGGATACGGCATGTATATTTAGAAAACAATATAAATGTTGAAAATCAAAATTATTATGCTTTAAAAAAAGTTTTTTAAATGGTCTTGAATTCAAAGAAGCATATGATTGATTATGATTTATAAAAAAACGCGACTCACGTCTTGAGATTGTATTGAGCAGCGTCGGGACACGTGACCGGCTTGTAGTGGACGATGTAGTGTCGTATGACGGAGTCTGTGGCGCCGAGGTACTTCCAGTCCACCGTCACAGCGTTGGGTAGGACAGCGCGACCTCTCAGAGCTGCGGGGACTTTGTCAGACACGGTGCGGTTGGAGCGGGTGTGAAACATCTTGGTCACCATCCCCGTCTGCTGCGCCTCACGCTCACCCCAGATGATCACCATGTACATGGACTCCGGGACTGCAGCGATAGAAACATGGACTGCGTTAGTCTAATTAGACACAGAGGAAATGATTTGCTGAGGACTGGCATGTATTGACGAGGACTAAAATGGACTGATTTGAACTAACATGGACTGAAGAAGACTGACACAGACTGACAAGGACTAAAGTGAGCTGATTTGAACTAATGTGTACTCAAGGACTGACATGGACTGATGCAGACTGACATGTCCTGAAGAGGACTGATGCTGACTTTTATTATGAGGACCAACACAGATTGAAGGACTGATGTGGACTGACAGGAACTAACTCAAGACTGCCATGGACTGATGTGGACCGAGATAAAACGACCAGGACTAATGTGAACTGAAAAGAACTGACATGTGTTGACTAACACAAACTAAGGCAGACTAACATTAACTGACGCTAACAAATGCACATTGAAGTAAACCGACATGCATGAATGAATGCAAACTAACATAGATGAATATGGACTGGGACAAACGTGGACTGACACAGACTGAAGCGGACTGACACGGACTGACGTGGACTGACCTAGGTTTTGGAAGTAGATCTCACGGCTGTGGCGGTCCATGCTGTACATCTTGAGGGTGCTCATGTTCTGCAGACTACGGAGGATGATCACCTGCTTCGTCATGTCCACGGGGCTGGAGTACTCCCACATCACACGCACCATCGTTGTGTTGATGTCCTCGATCGTCACCTTTGGCGTCACGTGATCTGACAAAGAAATAATGTGTCTGTGAGTTACTGGTCTGTGTGTGTCACATGGTAAGCATACATTTTGTCAAAATATTTTAGAATATATTCTTGACCAAGTGTTCGTTAAATTTGATTATTTATTTTAATTTTAGAATATCGGAAATTCCAAGAAAAGGAAAAATTTGTTTTCACTTCCAAAAGTAGTAGTATACATGCATGTACATTACATGGATATATGTAAATTCAAGGTACCCACCTTGATTGGGGGTGTACTTCAGGGTATGGTGGTAAAGCCAGGGCCATTCCGCATCTGAGAGATCCGGATATCCGAGATGTGTCGCTCCTTGGACTCGGATCCTGTACTCCGTGTCGGGCAATAAATCTGAAACAACAAGTCAGCACTGTCAGAATATGATGCACAATCAGATGGAGGCTTAGAAACTAATATAGGAGTAGTGATTTTTAACTGATGCTAATATGGAGATGGAGGCTTTGTACAATTACATCGGGGAACCATTCTATATTCAAGAAAACAAGAAATGAATGAATGAATTTAAATAAATGAATGAACACATTTAAATAGATGAATAAATCAATTTAAATGAATAGATACATTAATAAATGAATAAATAAATGAATGAATAAATAAACATATAGCTAGCATGTAAAGTGAAAGTGAAAGTACCTGTGATGAGGTACTGGTAGGTGTTGCCGTTCAGGATGACATTGGAGATGGTCAGTGAGCCCTTCAAGCCGTAGAACACGCGGTAGTTGACAATGACCCCGCCGCGCAGTTCCCGCGGAATCTCACTCCACTCCACCAGGATCGTGATGCCACTCTTACTCTCCAGCGTGGGGACTGGGAAGCTGGTCGGAACTGGAACATTGGCATCACACATTGGTATCACACATTGGTGTCACACATTCATGTCACACAGCACCATAGGTCAAAATGGACAAAATCATTTTATTACCAATAATTCCTTCCTAATCTAATAATTTTATATTTTTTATTTATTTTTTACTTGGACCTGAGATCTTAGAACTTTCAAGATTCTTTCACTTATATCATACATCAAAGCAGTATTTTAAAAAAAAATCAAAAAAATTCCTTGAGATGGTGACCCACCTGATTCCATGGTTGTGAAGTTTACGATCTGTGAGTTGAGTCCGGCGCCGGGCGTGGTGTAGGCGCGGACGTACACGGTGTAGTTGGTCCACGGCTTCAGTCTGCTGATGCTGGTGTTGCTCGTCTTGGACACCTGTACACGTTCCTCCGCGTATTCTGTGGTGAAAACAACCATTAGTGCCATATCTGTAGTACATACCAAAATATTTACTACGAACAATTACTTCCAGTTATCCGGATCTACTTTCTATCCAGAATAATTCTTATCCGCTAGTTATACAAAGCTGACGTACTTTTGTCCTCTCGGTAATGAACTGTATATGAGACGATCGGGAGATCATTATCCGTCACCATCATCTTCCATGTGACTTCTACCTGCGTGCTGGATTTCACGTTCACCGTCACGTTCTCGGGTCGCTTTGGCGCCTTGTCTGAAAACAATGCAACGCAAGGTGTCAAAACAATTGATTGTGTACGTGAAAAAAAGTGTGGTCCCTGGTCGGGCGCCAATTATAACAGAGGATCATACCGATCCTGGGATTCAAACCCATTGCTGGATTGTGAGTTCAGCACTTTACCGGATGAGCCAAAGGGGTAACCCCACTGGCCGAAACCAGTAGGAGCATCTTTTATTACTCATATGTTGAACTTATAGCCGTTTAACAACAATAAAGTCTTATTACACATAGTGTAATATCATATTGATACTAAACGACCAGTCCGGAACTACTTTGAACTTTTAAAGGCATAATATCACGGTTGATTGACCTGTATAATGTCAAACAAATTTCGATCTGAGATTAATTACGCTTGATTTATCCACCCAAAAGTTGTTATTTACTGATGTACTCATGAATAGTTTTGGTATCTAACTTGCTTTAGCTCGTTAGATACCAAAACTAGTCACTCGTTTAATAAAAATGGTATCAAACGGAAGCTCGTTTAGTATTCTCTATATATCAAACCTGACTATACAAGTATATACATAATAAATAATTAAGCAATATCGAAATCAAACCAATTTATCGTAATTTGTACTCACCGCTGCGGTCTATGATTATTCTTGCTAACGACGATGTTCTCCCAGCCTCATTCTCAGCCAGACATTGATAATATCCTGAGTAAGGGCCATCCACACCAAACACACGCAGCTCGTGCGTATTTTCGCGTTCAATCTGAAATATGAAATGGAAGAATAATTCCAACCCTTCCAAACCCTTCCAAACACCTAAAATATCTTAAAAACCCTTCCAAACACCTAAAATATCTTAAAAATACAAGCATGATCAATCTTTCGTAATTTTATAATTATTCGAACACAATCATAATATTTAAAACATTTGTTCATACAACAGATTTCATATTCAAATGTATGGATATCGTTACTTTATGGTAAATGTTGAGACGTACCGTTTCAAATATTCCCTGCGTCAACACCTCCGCGCCATTCTTCATCCAGCGAACCTTGGGTTTTGGTTGACCTGTGACCTGGCATTTTAGAATAACTTGTCTAGCCACGGGGTGAGTGCCGCTGCTTGGTCCGACTTCAATCACAGGCGCCACTGCCAGAGAGAACCAAGTCTTATGTTAGTCAATAAATATGTGGGCAAGTGTGATATACATGCACTAATAATTGAATGTATACCAAGAGTGTTCGAATTTAAGAATATTTCATATTAACAACATCAAAATAGACAAATATTAACAATTTTCCATGGCAATTGAATTCTTGGTCCATAAAAACCAAAAACCAACCCCACGTTAGGTGCCATTGAAACAGGGGATCATGCCGATCACCCTGGGATTCGAACCCGAGTTGCTGGATTATGAGTCCAACGCTCTACCGAATGAGCCAAAGGGGTAACCCCGCTGGCCGAGACCAGTAGGAGCATCTTATATCACACCCGGCTACATTAGTGAATTCAATTAAATAATAAAAATATAAAGAACTGATAAATTATATAAATTTGTCTATTTTTGAGATGATGCTAATTAAAGCTATTTTTAGTGAAACTTAATTTCTTGGAGCAATACTATTTATTTTGGTCTGAAATGTTTATATAGCGACTAATATCTAGCTGGGATAGGACTGATCGTGACACCTGCATTATATGTGCCATCTGCTTTAAAAGAAATTAATATCTGATAAAAGAGGTGATGACATACATATAATATTAGTCCTGACAAACGGCATATGCAATTTTTTTTCATTAAATGAAGGACATTCACACGTTAAAGATAATGATGTTATATGAAATGTCACAGAGAGATAGAAAGAGATTCATAGACCTCTTCAGAGGTGTGACTCACAACAACAAACAACTGAACACGAACACCTTGGATTCGTCGCCATGACGTCTTGCGAAGAAACCATGCTCTCATTGGTCGGCGGAGCTCGACGTGTGATATAACATTTATCACCTTTGTCTATATATATGTTGGACGTGAGATGGAAGAGTATTAGTTTGGAATATACAACTGAACATCTCTCACTATCTGACTATGGAGGTAAGTTTTGTACTGTGTAGAATGAGGACGACGTGCAACTGGGTGTTCCAGGATTCCATGCTTTCTGGCATCTCACAACATCACATATCTAACATGAAGATAACACAGCCGTGGTTCTATTGTGCATTACCACATATCTAACATGAAGATAACACAGTCGTGGTTCTAGTGTGCAACATCACATATCTAACATGAAGATAACACAGTCGTGGTTCTAGTGTGCAACATCACATATCTAACATGAAGATAACACAGCCGTGGTTCTAGTGTACGTGCATCATATTTCTTGTTGGCGTTAATATGTTTTTGTTCAGACCAAACTCCAATTGGAATGCAGAAAGCTGAACAAATTCAAAGTAGAACGTTTTCCAAAGGTATCTAAAATGCCTATCACGTTGAACGTTGCGCTGATTGTTAGTTCATTGTATTGAGCAAAGCAATTCCAGTAGCCGAAATATCATTGAATTCTGGCATTTCATACACTGATATAAATGAAGTTTACCAATACCGGTATAACGATAAGTATTTTCGATCAGCATATTTCGTCTATTTTGTGTCGATGCTTCTGGTTATCGTTTCTCGAAGCTCTCATATCAACTATGGAGAAGCTCTCATATCAACTATGGAAAAAAACAATGTTTTATGTTTGTAAAATATTTTTCATTGTAGTTTCCCCTGGATCTTACTATGAGGCGGTCGTCCACAGCCAGTGCAAGGAGTAGTCCAACGAACAGCGCATGCTCATCCGAATCCTCCACACCCCATTTCTTCCCCCCGTGCCAGGATTTCGTCGTGTCCAAGACTGACGGCGATGGCGTTACCAACTACCGTGGAGACGTCGGCGTCACCCTCCTAGATGCCCATATATGGAGAGCATTCCACAGTAAAGGAACAGAAATGATTATTAATAGGAATGGAAGGTAGCTACTTTCTTCAATTTTTAATAATATTTTGCGGTCCTGACACAACAAAATATTCTATCGAAATTTGTCGTTGCGAATTTCGCTTTTGGAGTGCAGGCATATAGATAAATGCTAAGGTTTTATCTCAGAAATTAAATCGCCGAGTTTATCGCCGCGAAATTCGCCTTTGGGACAGTTATTCATTATATATGACGTACTATTGCCATGCATACGTGTTAGCTTATCGGCTCGCACCCAGACGGAATTACATTTCACGTGTGAACAGTAGTGTGAACAAAATATTATTTATTTGTTATTGTATTTAATATTATTGTAAAATTAATTTATATATGACGTAGATAGATACTACTAAATAAAACCAGTCTGTCCCCCATTGTGAAAAATATTAATAAATTCGACTGATTTTCACTGAATTGTAATTTTTCTTGCAGGCGAATGTTCCCTCACGTGACAGTACTGCCAAACGGATTGTCTCCATCCGGGCTCTATAATATTTGGCTTGAGATCCAACCAGCTGATGACTGCCGATACAAGTACGTTCACAAAGAGTGGGTACCTGTAAGTAGAGCCGACCCGTGCCAAGTCACTCAGCCATATCTACATCCTGACTCGCCGAATACAGGCGCATTCTGGATGAAGAACAAGGTGTCCTTCGCCAGACTGAAGCTAACTAACAACAGAGATTCTCAAGACGGCAACGTGAGTATACAGCACTAAATATCATATCGTGTATTTGTAATTGTATTATAACCATACCATGAAAATAAATAATGTAGTATGTAATATTATTGATATCAGAATAGAGCCATGCTCCCCGAGAAATTACTTCGAAAATTTGAAACCCCTGTGATACATTGTTCTATTCAACCCGCGTAAACTGACAAAACTATATTATTACTATCCTATGATTATTAGTACCAGTATATGATCACTAGAAGCTTCGGATAGAAATAGGCCTCCTTAATTATTTTATAATATATAGCATCGAATAGATCTAGTTTGTGCAGCTATGATTATTGGCTTCTAAAGTCTAAATTATGTGTAGCGACTAGTTGATAATTAGTTCTGTTAAACTCTGACCTGAAATTAGATATGTATAAGTGTCAAATAATAGTAATTAACTATGTATTTTATCGTCGCTTACATGTGAACCATCCCTGCTGAGACATAAGTAACGATACACCCAATGTCTCAGTAGATCCACACAGAGATCAGACCATATATGGCGTGAACAATAGTGTAGATCCACAGAGAGATCAGACCATATATGGCGTGAACAATAGTGTATTGACAAGTAACGATACACCCAATGTCTCAGTAGATCCACACAGAGATCAGACCATATAATTATGGCGTGAACAATAGTGTATTGACAAGTATTCAGTGTTTTAATATTGAATATCTTTATAGACATATTGCTTGAGTTTGCTCAGTAGCTGCTAGACTGTACGGTCTTTGAGTACGAGGCTATAATTTATGTCTATGGGCATTTGAGTGCATCAGTATTTTATATGAATCATTAAACTATTGAGCAGTAAATATAATAAGCTCTTACTAACTGAAGACATCAAGATGGCATGAAGGTGCCAGGGTGTGTCTAGTACTAGCTATGGACGTACGCCAAGCTTACTAGGTTAAATTACCTATCAGAGGGCATTGTACGAGAGACGATAGAGTTCTATTGGATGGACAACACTATCCTGAATCATTAAACGTCCACTGTCACATGTACTCCAAATATAAATACCTAAACATTAATTATGAAAATGAAATTTTAGCGTCTACCCGTACTTCATCAGTGTATAATAACAGTCCGAAGATGCAAATGTGGATCTAGATGGTTCACGCTATTACTACACGAAAACTTAAAGCAATCTGGTCTCAAACGCCTGTATAATTTATAAATTGAAAAAAACCAGGGGATATATTTAAATGAATCCTACTATAATATCAATTTCATGTTCAGGTACTCCTCCAATCCATGCACAAGTACCGGGCGGAAGTGATCATCAGCGAGGCAAGTCGAGAATTGAACCCTGACCCGTCGGCGGCCATGACCTTCATCTTCAACGAGACGTCGTTCATTGCCGTCACCGCCTATCAGAACGAAAGCATCACGAAGATGAAGATCCACAACAACCCGTTCGCCAAGGCATTCAGGGACAAGCATTTATCATCGTGAGTCCATTGTTACATTTACGCGTAGATATCACGACCGGAAGTCAGTTACTCAAATGTAGCAGCGATTCTATTGTATACTTCAGATTATATCCCGCATATGTATTCATTATTAACACTATAGGCCTACTGGTTACGGGCCTATTTTCGCCTAAAATATTAACGTTTTCCTGGATATTTTTCTTAATATGTACATTAACTTCATTATACTTACTATGGCGCATGTATAGCTATAGTGAGACCTTATGTTATATTCAAAGTTATCTGCGCCACTTCGGTTATAGCGCCTGCCACAATAAAAAGCGTTGACCTTACAATAGTTGTAGCTACAATAGTTCTGAGCAACGGGGCCCAGTAAGGCTTTATAGCCTATAAGGGGAGTAGGGACTAGTGGAATTAATTTACATCGTATATGTATGATTGCCACATTCTCATATATGTATGATTGCCACGTTCTCATATATGTATGATTGCCACCTTATCATGGATGTTTGATGGCTACCTTATCATGGATGTTTGATTGCTACCTTTTCATATATATATTTATGATTGCCACCTTCTTCTCATACATGTATGATTGCCACATTAACTTATATGTATCATTTCCACATTGTCTTATATGTATGATTGCTACCTTCCAATATATGTATGATTGCCAAGCTTGGGCGACTACTGTGTCATAGATGTGTGATTGCCACCTTATCATGGATGTGTGATTGCTACCTGTTCATATATATATATATATATATTTATGATTGCCACCTTTTTCTCATATGGATGATTGCCATATTTTCATAAATGCTTGATTGCCATCATCTCATATTAATTTTGATTGCCATTTTCTCATAAATGCTTGGTTGCTACAAGTTCACATTGTACAAATGGATCGAATACCACCAGTTCGGTATATATTTTATAAACACTATCACGGAACAGGTAAGATCTCTGAATACGAAAGTGCATGCTTATATAGTTCATTGTGATGATGTCTTGATAGATGAATAATAGATGCCATTCATTCATAAGATAACAGCTGACATATTTGGCCTACATTCATACAACATATTGCTATCTATTCTCTTTGTAGAAATTTACTTTCATAAGCTGATATGACCGTGCTAAACTATTTCAGTATAAATACCTTTTTGGCAACGTACCATGTAGATCATATATGTTGTAGACATCAAACAAACTTCATAACCAGAATAAGAAATCAAATCATATTATCACTTCATTGCAAAGTCAAGTTCACCTTCTCTCTCCCCTGTATCTTTTATTCGTTTTGAACTCTTTGGACTGTCAAAGTTTCATTATTGCATGTGCCATGAAACCCAGAACTGCATTTTGTTACGTTAACTGTAGTGTGTGTACATTATTATGACAACAACCCAGGATTTCACGTCAATCTACCCGGTGAATCTAGGCTAGGAATAATCTAAAATAAATTTTCTTCGAAAAGGATAATAAATAATATTATAAATCATGTTTATTACGACGATTTGATATAATATTGTACGATATATAATCCTTCTTCCCTATTCATTTTACAGAAATTACGAAAAAACGACCCGGAAGTTGTCCAATGCAAGTAAATCAGGCGACGGCTCTCATTCCCGTAAGCGGAAAATATCCAATGCCGTGAGGGAGGACGCGACTCGTGCAGCTGAGTACATGGCGGATGGGCTTCATCTGGAACGGAAACTCCTGTCATCATCACACATATTCCCAGCGTCGCCGTGGCGATATGGCAATTTCCGTAAGTGTGTTGCTATATATATAATAAGAGAAAATTCCAAGTAGGCCTATCTTTATGCAAGGAGGAGATGTATTTGTCCCTTCTGCGCCAAAGCGAACAAAACACGGTATTATTTCAAGTATGAGGTGTCATCCACGCACCTGCGACATTCACATGTGTTAGTTGAAAGACGTGATGACATGATGATGTGATGACGTTATGTAATCCATACGTGTTAGTACAGTATAAGAATTTGATGGAATGTAGTGGTTGGTAGGGGCCCTTTGACACGACTAAATGTCAAGTCAAGAACCTTTATTCTCCACCACCCACGGTAGCACAAGAGAATATACATAGTATTACTAATTACCATTATTAAATACCCTTGTCACGTGTAACTACATACATATGCACATAGTGGATGTGCAAGTAGGCAAGCATTCGTAGATGCGTAATCCAACTACTAGCTGTTCAGGTAAAAGTGTATATAAAATAGTTTACTTTTATTAATTCACTTAAGGCACTTAAATATTGTTCCAAATAAGTTTGCTATGTACGTCTTCTTTCGGACGTCGTCAAATATCTAGTGATCACAGATTTTTTTTTTACTACATTTTTATTTTTTATTTTGGTTAGTGTATACAAAATATGAAATTTATGTTTTTTAGTTTGTCATTCCATGAAGTGTTTACCAAGATAGTCTACGAAATAGGGGTGTCATTGCATTTATATACACACATATAGCATATGGACGTGTTGGTTGAATGCATTATTATTAGGCCGTGGGCCAGATATGTCCATCGTTAATTGTAAGGCTATTGTTTTATGTTGTAGATATTTTACATATACTTGCATTGTTTGTCCGTTTTAGTACTGTTTTCTTATGCTATCCACCCAGTGTTATAGTATAGTATTTATAATTTCCCATTATTTTTTAGCCATCATCAGTCAAGGTGACAGCTGTCGTGACGTCATCACTTCGTTGCCATTTTCGCCGTACAGACCTCACCTACTGACCCCGCCTTCAATGGCCGACATATGGCCGGTTAGCCCCTACCTATTCGCCCCTTCATATACAATGGGACCGACCACGTTCCAGCCGCCACCCACGTACCACTTGGACCTGGCAGCCAATCATTCCACGGACTAGGGAGCAGAGCTGGCAGCCAATCATTCCACGGACTAGGTAGCAGAGCTGGCAGCCAATCATTCCACAGACTAGGGAGCAGAGCTGGCAGCCAATCATTCCACGGACTAGGTAGCAGAGCTGGCAGCCAATCATTCCACAGACTCGGGAGCAGAGCTGGCAGCCAATCATTCCACGGACTAGGGAGCAGAGCTGGCAGCCAATCATTCCACGGACTAGGGAGCAGGGTTGGCATTGCGCGGCCAAATTTGACTCCGGACGTTCAAGATGATGTCAACTCATTGACGAATATTAACATTGCCTGTGACCAGACATAAAGTATTGGACGTTGTTCTTAGAAACGAACGACGAGTGAGAGTTCTTGAAAGTGCGAGTTATTGAAAAAAGAAGGTTTACTGCGGGGCATTTGTAAATATGGCGTTGCTGAATTCTAGTCAGTCTTGTGATGTTGGCGGATAGTCATAACACAATACTCTACATACATTAGTACCACTGTTTAATCGCTGATCGGAACTAAGCCTTTCGGATATGTTATATAATTAGTACAGTTATATGTGAAACTAACAAACCTGTTTAATGAATGTGTTCATGTAAATAACTACAATATCCGTTGTGTACATATTTTGCTATTTCTCAACCTCGCTTCTTCTGTATCCACTATTTGGCCTGGTTGTATTCATTTGTTACATATCATTTCCTCTTGAATAAAATATATTGAAACAAAAAATGAACTTGAGTCATATATGCATAGACAATTACTTGACACACTGTTTTGTAACGCCAACAATACGTTCATCAATCTACTGCAAGGACAACTCACTGGCACCCATATGCAAGGTTCCGTTAATCGAACATTGTTGCGTTGCTTATTAGGCTTATATCGCTAATATAATAGCGTCGAATATATAACTTTCTATATAGGCCTATAGGTAATACTATACCAATTAGTGGAATTAGTCGTCACACCAGTCGAACACACATAAGATTGGGCCCCGAAAATGTGGATTTGCAAGCCAGTTATTGGTTGAAATGTTGAAAACACATATTTTTTTGTGGATAATTTGTCTGGTATTCTAAGAGCATTCCAGGTTTATAATTGGCATACGAAATAATTACAACTTGATCCATTGATCTGAGCCATCTATCTGTGAAATT
>JAUTBV010126173.1:0-12585 GCA_032361325.1 Lepetodrilus fucensis
ATCGTGTATCGTATCGTGACCTGTGAATCGCAATACGTATCGTATCGTAAGAAAGTGTATCGTTGCAGGCCTAGTGTCCAGTAGTAAAGGTTAAACATGCCGTTATCCCCAAACTTTTGTATACACTACATCTATTTGAAAGGAGACACTGGCCCTCTCTATTAAAGGATGGTATGTTTATAAGCGTAACTTAGTCGGAATAGCATACAGTGTCACAAACAATGCGTCCAACTTAGTGTTCTGTAGTTCCTTGATTATGCCTAAACTGAGAATGAAGAAAATATTGAAATCTTCAACTTTATTTCTCATGATCCAACATTTCATAGAAATGCATAAATTTGAGTAAACATTCGTTGTAATTATACACGTGTATGCATGTAAACAACATACGGCAATTATATAAATGACTTAAATATTTAACATGATCAAACATAATAAAATAACACACAATAATATTCAAATCTAAACGGGCAAACAAATGAAAAAACAGCAATTTATTTAATGTTGGTATATCGATGACATCAGTGTAATACACTTATGTGGGAAAGTAACTCTAACAACATGTTATCAAGCAAATGTGTGGAGAAAATATAAATCGTAATAATTAACATAACATCTTCAAGACAAAAAGAAAGTTCTAAGATTAAACGCTTGAGAAGCGTTATATTCCAAGGAAATGGAACACAAGAAATAGCATTACGGACAAAAACGTCACAGAACATACAGCGCCAATAATGTACAAGTATGTAGCCCGCTTCGCGCTGTTTCTCGCGAGCTTATCGTCACCGGAAACGAAATGCGCGTCTGACTTCTGCATGAGAAACACGGCGGGATAGCAGCACAGAAAGCAGAAGAACAGAAAGCACGGGCAATGGAGGGTACTGTGAAGTTTGTGATTGATCTTGTTGGACGGATTCGGCATATGAAGTCTGTTTCCGGTTGGAACAAGACTAGACTCGAACAAGCTCGATGTGCTACTCGCGTCCGTCTGCAGCATGGGGTCGTGGACAACAGCCTGCCGTTGCATCTTCAGTCCAATATCAATTTTTCCTTTCCTTCGCATTTCTCCTTGGTTATAAGTACCATTTGTTGTCTCGTAATCTTGAAAATCGAGAGGATCTGGTATATTCATCTTGCACTTCAACCGATAAGGAAGAATCCTGGTCTGGCAGCCATGTCTTTTCACATATCCTCTCCATATATATTGTTCCCGGGAACGCATCATCGAATCGAAGGTAGGTTTATCAAAATGATTGCTACCATTTTGTTTAAGTTGGTTTGATGAACGTACGTGTTTGCTACGATCTTGTATCAGTTGGTTTGATGAGCAGACGTTACTATTCGGGAGAGAGACACTTCTACGAGGTTTAGATGAAGATTGTTCGTCTCGGATTGGTATTTCCCATTGGACCAGATCGTGGTGACTGCTGAAAAATAGTGGAGATGCATTTTGAAGTTCGGTATTCACGCTGGAATCTTCACAGTCACTGGGCTGAGGTGTGTCTCTTTTTGCACACGTCACGCTTCTAGTAGGTTCAGTGTAACCTTGAGCTCGAGACTCGTATCCAGAGAAACTTCTATCTGAAGATGTTCCGTGATAGGTTGAAGAAGTGCCCCTAACACCGTCATTCCAACGACGAGAAGAAACACGTTTATCAATCAAAGATAACTTATTTGCTGATCTTATAAGATCATCCAACTTTGCACATTGCCTAAACTCATCACTATGAATTTCGTTGTGGGCAGACCAGGTCTTCGCTGAAGAGGTGTCCTGGTGAAGGTTGTTATGGATGCGTACAGCTGCAGGATTTGGTGTTGCGTTAAAGTACGGTGTACTCTCAGTAGCAAACGATTCGCAGTCAGTATCTTCGGTCCGGTCGTCAAACGAATCCTGAAAACCGGTGTCTGACCTGTCTGACGACCCACTCTGCAAGAGGCCGTCTCGGATACTCTCGGGTTGGTCACGTATCCCTGTCCAGTCAGACTTCATGGAGGAAATACCAGACGACGTATCTCCACAGACATCACCGGGAAATAAACTCGCAGCACCACGTTCGAAAATCTCTGTTGGAAATCGTTGTTCAGCATGGCTGTCTTGTTGATCAACAGAACCAACTGATGGTGATGGCGGTAACCATATGGAGGAGTTTGAAGAATTAACATTTGAATTTAATTGACAATGGATTCCATTGTCCTGGCAAATACGTTCATAGTTGGTGTGTATGTCTATGACGAACGAAGAACATTTCTCGTTGGAGATGCGCCGCCAGTGCATCGTTAAAGAATTGGAACCGGTGGATCCGCTTCTGGTTATGCTTCAGAATCTAGTTCCAGTTACCAATCACGTGAGGAGTCCCGCCACCAGTAAACAACTCTGTATAAGCAGGTAAACCTTGTGTCGATCATACGGCCTACAGACATGTTTACAGCTGGGGGAAATATACACCTGAAAATAATAATAAAAGAATACATGTATAATACTTATTATGCCACAAATAGCACACTACGTGTGAAAGTTTTGAAAGCATGTTTCTTTTCTCCAATAAAATATATTATTAAAAGAAACCACAGTTCTTATTCATTATACTGTACATGGGAAGCTGTGACGTAATACGTTACAGATTGCATAGATATATTTAATACCGTCTTTATGGAAGCGCCTTAGGGCCATGTTCCCGAAGCTATCGTATACCTACTATCGTTAAGCCAGGAAATTCGCTTCAGAAAATTCGATGATCGTAAAATACATGTCCCCTTGGCTGTTTGCATAATAGTTCACAGGAAGTTTTGACAATTCTTAATAAAAAAATACATGTACTGCAGTACATGTCAAAAGCAAAGTAATACCAACGAATCCTTCCTTCAATTATACAGGCTATTAATAACTGAACATTAATATCGTTTTGCAGGGTAACCTTTCACGAAGCTCTCTTAACCACTAAGATAGCCATAGCCATGTCGATAGCCAATACACTGCAAAGAAAGGGCTATGCTCTCTTAGTGGATAAGAGAGCTTTGTGAAAGGATACACAGGATAACATTTTTAAGAAAACAACTTGACAATGCAGTCTTGTCAAAATGCCTAAATGATAGATCTGTCTATCTGTTTTCCATACGAGAAATACATACTTCAAATTTCAGGAAGCAATGTTTAAAATGCTACTTCCGATCTACATCCAATCTTCACGTGAGAAAATATATTTTACAGGAATATACCTACTTGTACCTAGATGTGATTTAACGCAGGTTTCCACTGTCATGACATTAAGCTTCCGAATATTAAAGCAATGTGTCGAGATGGTTTGCTCGAAGGGTATTAATAATCCCTCACATATGCAGGCTTATTGGCGTACGTGACTCTGTCGTATCTTTCAGCGCTATCGACCTCAGCCGAACCTTCATGTATCCTCAAATTCAAAAATAATGTTCAGATACTCACCTACGGATTTGGGGATAGACTTTGGGGATAAAGTTAAATTTAATTATGAATAGGATTATCAAACTCTATCCAGCAATTGGTCACCTATACATACTAGTTTTCATAAGTTTGCATATATGTAATTGAAGTAGGGGTTCGTTGGTATTAATTTTGACTTTTGACATGTATGTATTTATATTACATGTATATACGAATTATCAAAACTTCATATGAACAATAATGACCCCAGAGGTACTTGCATACTATATTGTACTTACATTATCCAGCTTACTATACTGTATATACATTTTCCAATCAAAATATTAAAATAATATAATATAATTTACTAATAAAAAGAATATAAATATTAAACTTCAAAAACACCTAGACATCAGTTTACAAATTTTAAGAATTATTATTCTAGACATAAATGTCAACGTTAATGTCAATTAATGTCTTTGCAGCTACGATTAATTTATAAAGCATTAAATGTCCTCACCATGAAACACGTTATATCCTAGGCAGAATGTAAACGTTGATGACGGTTAAGATGGTGACAACGGTGTAACTGGCCCCACCACACTCAGCAGTGGTGCACGTCGGGGTGTTGACGAGACTGGTGTGGGATGACAATAAAACAACAGCCAGTCTGCACCTAACATCATGAGTCAGCTCTGGCTTCAGACGTGGGAATTACGTCATTAAACTATAATTGTCATCTCATCCTTCTAACGCGCGTAGCTCAAGCATAAAAACGACAACAGTATAACAAAGAATGACGTATTGATTATGCATACATTTATGTAAACACAAATAAAAGCATAAATTATTACTTTTGAAAATGCCTGCGGGATTATGATTAGTAATGTGATTGTCCGGGTCCACAACCACTACCACCAGGCATACCACCACCACCACCACCACCACCACCACCACCACCACTACCACCACCACCACCACCTCCACCACCACGACTACTACTACTATATCCTTGCACCACAATGATCCATCAACCTGCTTGACTTGCATATTGTCAATGGTACAATATGAACACACTATTATTTAATTCATTAGTATAGAACTGTGAATAGTACATACATGGCTACCTATAAGTGGTAACTAAATGAAAAATGCAAGCTCAAGTTCCGCTTTCATATTTACTCCACTAGTTCATATAGTTCATATAGTTCATATAGTTCATATAGTTCATATAGTTCAACTATATATGTTCCAGTGAATGTGTATAATCAGGGAATATGTATATTCCCTGAAAATATCAGTGAATCTGTATATTATCTGATTAGGACAGATAATATACAGATTCACTGAAAAAAAGGTAATATTTGTATACACATTCACTAAAATCGTGTTTCATCTAAGAAGTGAGCAAAAACACATAGGTAGACATATGTTCAGGTAAAACATAATGCAGTACACATTGAACACATTCATTCATTCATTCAAGTTACATGACAAATCAAAATGTAAGCTGAATTAGACTGAGAGTGCTCGATTACTTGTATGAACACAGTAACTCTGTATTGGACATTGTGAGAAATATATAGTATTCAAGTTGTATTATATAATTAAGTGACTAGCGCCCGGTAGCATATATTGTGAGGACTGAACATTCCAGATGGCTGCTCTCACCGTGAGAAATTTCTGAAATTGTCCAGGAAATACTTCGCTTATTGTCACCAATCTGGTAAATTTGAGAAATACCGGTAATACATAATTATATAGTAGTTAGTTAAAGGGATATTTAGATACATGGATAAGAATGCTTTGACTCGTTTTAATGAACTTGATTTATTGATGTAACATTGTTGCCATCGTATTGTATTTGTACTCATTTTTATTTATAATGGCAATGTTTAATCTTCTGGCTATGGGATGGGTTAGGGACTATTTTATTGAGGTAGACCCAGAATATGGGTTCATTTTGCCATTTTTTCTTTAGTTTAGGTTTGCCTTGCCTTGTGACTTATTAAAATAAATGCATAGAAAATCGCTGTTCACTCTGGGAAATGTCTTAGACCTGTTGAACGGTAGTGACAGTGAATACAAATGGTCTGACAGTAACCATGACTACAAGTATGAACTTGCCTTGCACTTTCCACATATTTCTTAGACTATTAGATGGCTTTTCACCAAATGACATATTTAAAATTCAACTTTGGTATGTTCAGGCGTTATAGGGTTAATAGAATTTATTATTCCGCTTGTTTTAACAGTATTATTAGTGTCTCGCATATGGCTGGATTATTGTGTTTTTGGTCGGATGTATGTATGTATATAGTTTACAAGAAAGTGACACTTAAATAAAATATCCATATATCTCTATCTACATGTGTTTTTGCTCACTTCGTAGATGAAACACGATTTCAGTGAATGTGTATACAAATATTGCCATTTTTTTCAGGGAATATGTATAATCCCTAGAAATATTCAGTGAATCTGTATAATATCTGGCTTAATCAGATACTATACAGATTCACTGAAATTTTCAGGGCATATATATATTCCCTGAGTATACACATTCACTGTAACATATATTCCGCGAGGCCTATCCCGAATTGTTTATCATAATGTGCGCACCCAGCTCTCATGCAAATTTACTAAATGTATATTGATATCAATCTGTGTGTTTGCTTAAGTCACCCTTTTGTGCTTAGAGCATGTCTCGGGCATGTTTTTTTGGAACTGTTATTAAGTAAATATATTAGACTGGAATGGAGTAGAATGTATTCATACTTGAACACCAGTTATCATTCTGAGAACAGCATTTCCGTCAAGAATGTCCACACAAATGAACAAGTGCTCCATTGAAATGTCCAAGGATAATGTCCAATGAATTTCCTATTATTTCTATGAATAGTATTATATTACATTTGGGTATATTGATTCAATAATAAAAAGTAGGCCTACAACGTAAACGTCTTCGCGAGCAAACAAGGCTTTGTCTTAGGTCATATTAGATAATAGACACCATCATAGACATGCTTGGCCTCTCCAGTTAATTCAATATCTGTGAACATTTCAGAATGAACACGAAAGTTAACAGTCAGCTTCCCACCCTTCATCAGTATATCGCACGAGTGTGCATCTGTTTCTTCTTTGATGCTGGAACCGCAGGACCGGATGTGACGTAGATGCATAACTAAGGCAACTGCCACCGCTGCGGTCCCACAGGCCATTGTTTCGTCTTCCACTCCTCTCTCGTACGTTCTCACGTGAACACCGTCCACCTTCTGTTCCACAAAATTAACATTGGCGCCACCAGTTTCATTATATTCCCCGTATCTGAGTTTCCTCCCTTCTGCTATGACGTCACATCCGTCCAGATCGTCAACGAATCTCATGTGATGAGGAGAGCCCGTATCCAGAAAGAAGTTCTGGTCGTCAATAGTTTTAATATCGCCAAACGACTTTTCTTGCATGGTCAGTGCATATCTATCTCCAGGTAAATATCTACCTTCGTGTTTTCCGTCAAAAGCTTCCAGCGTCACGGGACCGTCTCCTGTTAGTAAGCCAACTCTGCGAATGAAAGCTAGACCACACCTTGATCCATTTCCACACAGTGATGCAGGCCGACCATCTTTGTTGTAGTAGTCCAGCACGAAGGATCGTTTGCCGCCGGGTTTAATGCAGACAACGCCATCAGCTCCTACCCCAAACCTCCTCCGACATATAGACGCCACGAGGTCAGGGTTCATGTCAACGTCGGCATTCGTGTTGTCAAACATGACGAAGTCGTTACCGGCCCCGTGGTATTTGGAAAAGGCAAGCTTCGTCATCGCCATGTTGGCCTAGGCTGATATTGATAAGTAGGCCTACTGGTAATTTAGGTCCTGTATAAAGATGCGTATTCAAGTCACTATACGTATGTTTACTGAGCTGGTCGAACTAGACATCAAAGCAAACATGACTTGTATTCAAGTCACGTTATCACAAATTATTTTCTCTCCAGGGACGTAGCAAAGACCGACATAGGGCCTATTATATTGCCCGGATCCACTTGTTACTTCATAATATGGACAGTCAAATGGAACAGTCATTTCTAAAAGACAAAATTATTTTAAGGTACGGCTCATCTCGCTAACTCGCTCTATGCTTGAAAGGTTATAAACCACCATTATAAATCCCATAGACGACAGTGAAAATACCATTTACAACCAATCCAGGGCCAGAAATCCCATCTATGCTGTGGTTTATAACCTATATGTCCTAAAAGTTCTGTGTCTATATAGGTTATATAGGTTAATATAGTCCGAGAAGCTCTGACCGTCATATCAGCATGAGGCTAATATGACGGTCAGAACCTCTTGACCTAGAGGTAATAGAGCTACAGATGGGTCACAAACACTGACTTATAGAACTTGCACTTTGTAACAGATTATTAATATGACCTGTATACACATTGTATCAGATTATTAATATGACCTGTTATACAACACTTGTATCAGAGTCTGAATATGACCTATAGACAGCCGAGTTGTATTCTATGCATCTCGTACTCGGATTGTGAACAATACTGTATAAAGCACATTCATTCATTCATTCATTGATTAATTATCTACTAGTTCCGACGCAGAGACACTCTCAGAAAAAAATAGTATATGCAATGCCAATGAAATACGAGTATTCTTGTATCTACAAGAACAAAACTTACAATGTTACCGCGTTATTTAGTGGGGTAGGCCTACATGTATCGAAATGTAGGCATAACAAAGTACGATTTCCTGGTATCTATAGAAAAAGGCAACATAATGTTATCTAATCTGGTATGGAAGACATGCTCCCTGAAATTTCGAAATGTGGGTATTATAAAATTATATTTCCTGGCATCGGTAAAGATATTGACAGATTTTAACACCCAAGTTTAAGCACCGGAAATGTTGATAATAAACATAATAAAATGCGATTTCCTGGCGTCTACAGAACATAAATAAATATTATTCGCACCCGTTACCCAGTGAAGTTTGGATGGTATGCTCCCGAAATTAATTGAATGTAGGCATAACAAAGTACAATTTCCTAATATCTGTATAAAACAACACCCACAATGTATAATAGTGTGGTATGTGTGTGCGCTCCCTGAAAAATATCGGACTATTGGAATAACAAAGTGCGATTTCCTGGTATCTATAGAAATAATACACAATGTTATCTATTGTGGTCTAGGTGGTATGCGCCCAGAACATTTTAAATGTAGGTATGATAAAATGCGATTTCCTTGCATCGGCAAAGACATTGACATTTTCTAGTACCCAAATTTTATCACCGGATATTTTGAAACGTAGGATCAGCTCTAGATATAACAGATTATATAGACATTCAGAGAACAGATTAAAACACGTATGTTAAGCCTAAGCCACATCACACGACGGCCAACGCATATTTAAGTAGCCCGGTCAGTAGATCAGAATGCACTCTATTTCATTCTTAACTTCCTGGGTAGTATACTACCTGAATATCACATGTTATTCTGGTTGTGATGAGGCGACGGGGTGTTAATGAAAAGCGTGAACATTTGTAACATGTTAATCAACTCAGGTGCCTCAATCAGTAGAAATAAAAAACAAAATAAAATCGATTGGAATATATTTTGTTTATTTCAGAAACAATATCTGTAGCACGTTAATAACACGTGACCTTAACATCCAGGTCAAACATTAACAAGGGAGATAAGTTTGGCGTAGGTCTCCGCAAACCCAACACAGCCAGATAAGAAATAAATGTCTTGTTCTCATGTCTTCAAATGTGTTGTTCAACGGTGAAATGAACAAACTGTGCACAACCGATTAGCACCAAACAAGATCTGTTACCACCACACAATGCATCATCATCTGTAACAATGGCCATATCGCCTTCCTACATCCGCCCCGGTAAAACAGTAATTGGGTCCAAGTCTTGAGAATGCTCACCATATGTACGTACATCTTAAAGGATGAAACTGGTGGTACTAAGAACAAACACGTAATTTCCTGTGAAGGTAGGCTACTTGATCAGGGATGAAAACAGCAGCTTTCTGGATAAATGTAATTGGATTTTGTAACGGGTTGACAACTGTCTTCCGAGGAACGGGAACTCCAGAACACAATACAGAACAGTTTTCTGACGAGACAGCTCTACCAGAGCTGACATTTCAGTGAACAAAGTTCGGACCGGAAGTTCTGAGGGCGCTCGATTTTCGAATCTTCCGCCGTCCACGATTTCGACTTGCACCGGAAGTGACGTAACTGGGTGGAGTAGTCCTGATGCAGCATCGACACGTAGTCCATTGGCTCACACAGCGACTGAATGACAAAGCAAAGAATATGGTACATATATACATGGACATACCATTAATAAAATTAGGCTCTAAAACAGCATGGGAATAGTTGGATCTGGGTCTCAATGCAGCTTTTCGATGGAATCTACGTGAGATATTACAAGTTATCTTTAAACAGTCACTTAAAAATAACTTTAAACTACTAGTATTTTGTTTCACTAATTGAAAGGAGTATTCTCGAATATTCTAGCTACTTGCTGCAGTATTGCTCTTACTCGTGGTGATCAAAGACAAAAGAGCAAATACTATAATATCTTAATATTAACAGAATATCTAATACGGCAGTGTATAAAACATGAGGACTGGTAAGTCTGAGAAGTTACCCGTCCTCCTACATGTTGGCCAGTGATCGATGATATACATCTTGAAAAACAAACAAAAAGTAACACGACATGCGGGCGTGCAAGGATAACACGTTACCAGTCCTCGCTGAAAATAACCCGTCGCGGGCTCTATTTCGAACACTGAATACGGCGAGATTAATAGTCACGATTAACTCACGAAGCTCTAGTATTCACTAAGAAACCATGAGACCGTTCCACAGAGCAATCGTATAGCACTACGAGAGTTAACATGGAGTTGCTAAGAAGTTACGAATCTCGTAGCGCTATGTGTGTAATGATCTTGATGACGTTACCTGGTATTGCTGGTAAAATGCGTTGTATCCTCCCTCGAGTAGGTACACTTCCGGGTAGAACAGGAAGGGGTAGCTATCATTGTTCAACTTCCGGTCTAGATTCCTGAGATGGCGCAATCTGAGTAGTAACAATAGCTTATATAGAAATCTGTCAATTTATATTTGGAGACTGAAATAGAAAATACGCTCACAAATATGCAAAAGGAAGCACTACTCATTCAGTAATATAGATTTAAAATTTCAAGTAAATTCAACACAAATGAATGGATACGATATATGTTTATTGAGTAATTTTCTACGCAGTTGATTACTATACACGGGCAATAACTTTCATATCGAAAGGCAAACCATTACAGTTCCTTAGTATAATGCACTAAGAATGAAGCACTCGTACATTGTCTATAGAATGTACAGTAATGTATTTTAAATGAAGCGCACGTATACTCATTTAACAAGAAGCGCACGTATAATCAGTCTTAGTATTTAAAAGAAAGGCACGTATATTAACAGTCTAGATGCTACGGCAGTGCATTTAATAGGAAGTGCGCGTATACTTATTTGTAGTATTTCTATCGGAAAGAAGCACACGACGTCGTATCCTCACAACCTTAGTTATAACTGATGTATTCGAAAAGAAGCGCACGTATGCTCAAAGCGTCAGTAATGAATTAGAAAAGAAGCGCACATATACTCATAGTCTTAGTATGTATCGAAAATAAGAAGCGCACGTATACTCACAACTTAGGTGCTCTCTCAGAAGAGAACTCGCAGTGGAAAATAAGGATATTCCTGTGACAAGTGTTCATCCTTTTCACACTGGAGAGTACTTCTCCAACTTGTTCCTCAATGTAGAGATTGGATGCACCCTGCAAGATGTAACTGGATGTAAATATCTTATTGCAAAACATGATCATTATGATAGACAATTATAACGTATACGTTCATGTATGCACACACTATAAGGCAGAACTTGCTGATAAACATCCTCGAAAGCAAAACTCATCAACGGTTCTTACGCTACATCTCCGACCTTGATAACTGTTGAGTACTTGGGACTAAGTACATCAGTAAATATCTATGATATTATGCCTTTAATTATTCATCCTGACATAGCATAGGATAAAACAAAATTAAGAAGATCACATTTCCCAGTGCCAGTGACATAATAATGTAAGGAGCCACTGGCCTTATCTTTTATAGAATGGCTGAGAAAATGTTACGAACGCCATATATGCCACCCTCGAAACAAAGGCCGGTATTCTCGAAACTCCGTAACTTTAAAAACTTCTTAGTCAGAAAATATATATTTAAAATTGACACAAGCAGAAAAGCAATTAGACACATTCTTAGTACTTATGCATGTCTTAGGACTAACGATGTTTTGAGAATACGGGCCCAGGACCATTATTCCTAGCCTATTTAGCATCAATGACTGTAGTGGCATGTGTTTCGAGGATGGATATAATTATGTAACCTTATAAGAATCCATCTATGGATCATGGTATGATTGTTGCGGCATGAGGTAAGCAACTGTCACAACGTTTGGAACTGTTCTCCAGAATGTGCTAGCAGTCGAGTACATGCGATATGTACATACCTTGATATGCCCTCTTTCATACTCGTAAGGATACCGACAGTCGATGATCTGATAACCGGAAATGACGTCATCATAGGAGCCTTCCAATAGCCGATTCACTGTGACTGGAGATAACGACTTCAAGTCTTTATGTCTGCCGCGTACAGTTGGTAGATGATGTGTCTGTGAACATCATAATAATACGTGTGATAACTATGTAAACATTTTGAACGTGGACACATGGGCCCTCTTGTACAAAACGGTAACTTTATGTTAAGATTCAATAACGCAATAACAGTAATCATACTACATCATTGTTATCATACTTGAAGAATAGGTTGCCTAAGAGTTACTCCGTTTTGCATAGGAGATCCTTGGACACATCGATGTATAAAAGCACAATTTGTATTTTAGTGATTATTGAGCTAGAGAAGTTTTACATAGTAATTTGGTAAATGAAAATAAGATGTTTAGGTTGAAGGTAGGCCTACGTCAATATGCGATAAATAGAGGATCTAACATGAGTGGCCATTCAATACTGAATTTATTAAACTAGTCGGTGAAACTGATATTGTGCGAGGCTTTGCCGAGCACAATATCAGTTTTACCGACGAGTTTAA
>JAUTBV010126184.1:0-12580 GCA_032361325.1 Lepetodrilus fucensis
AAAAACTTAAACAATTATATATTGACGTATTAAGTTTCTTTACTCATGGACTGCAATTTAGCATGTCACCGATTAATTGATTAATAGTCGACTACCGACACCAACTAGTCGACTAGTACTTATATTGATGGCATGAGATTCCCCTGTAGACCAGAATGTGACGTTTATCTATAAGCAGCCGACTACGAACAGGAATTTGAAATTATCTCTATAAAATCTGATTAATAAAATATGGTCATGGAAAAAAAAGCTGATACTTTATTATTATACTTTATTAATTTTATTATTGAACTTAAATCTTTCGTTTTTCTGGGTATCCTTTCACAAAGCTCTCTTATGCCAGTCTAGTTTTGCCACCCCAGGTGGTAGTCAAAATTGTCCTGGCCCATGGACTATAAGAGACCATAGCACTCTCTTCTTTGCAGTGTATTAGCTATCGGCAAAGAGAATGTTGTGGTATCTTAGTGGGTAGGAGAGCTTCGTGAAAAGATACACTGGACCTGATTTCCTACTTGTATATTAAGGGGCATAAGTCTTGTTCAGATGGATAATGATCCGGTAAAACAAATGAAGCTATACTTGATATGGCACGGTACACTTGGGCTCTATCTAAATGGTAATAATGTGTAATATTTATGTTGTAGGTGAAACTGAGTGGAAGGAATGAGGAGCCTAATATTATCTGGGCGGGGAAAGGTTTGCTGGCCACTGCTACAGGAGAGAGGGCAATAAGGTATAGTACATGCATACCTATTTACTGCTAATCCGCGGAAATCTCATGATTTATTTTGTCTGAGCTGAAATCACACTTTGTTGCCATGGCTGCACTGTTAATAAAACACTTAACTTAGGGATTTTCATTACACAAGACATTATTTTTTGTAATTTGGCGCTTTGTTTTGTACACATGTTGCAATTTGACCAATTGATGGCTAATAAACCAATAACATTCCAAAGGCTACAATAAATAATAGCTAAATGCCAAATACGACAACTATATACTGTGCTACTATTAACAGCTTGGAGAATCCCATGTTATAGTGGAGATATCAGCAGCCCTGTTTGCATGGATCGTTGACAATGACAATATATTTAGAAAAGGCATGATTAAAACGACTGGCATGTTCATCAGTAAATCCTTAATAAATATTAGCTTTGAGAAACATCGTCGCAAATCGGTGAAAGATTCCCGCAGCGACGTTAAACTCCATATTCACTCACTCACTCACTGTGAGAAACAGTAAGGGTTAACAACTATTGTTTGGTGAATGTCGCCCGTTCAGTAGTGCCGCATATGCTGTAATTATTTGGTGGTGTTTGTGTTTGTAGGATGTGGGACTTGGAAAAGGATGACAACTACGTGTTAAGTCTGGCAGGTCACACCAGCTACGACAGCAACGAGAACATCATGTGTGTGGCATACTGTGCACAGAAAGGTAAGCGTCCAATACTGCCAACTGCTGTCTGTGTTCAATACTATACGCTCTGCAGTTGATTCAATGATTCACGGTTGTAAGGAAAAACTAAAATTATGAGGCTTTGTATTACCTCTGCATGCTCAAATCGATGTATTTTTAATTTGTTTCGCAATCATTCAGCAAACTGCCCTGGCACCATGTTCCTGAAGCTATCGTACACATAACGACATCGTTAAGTCTTCGTGGAGGAAAATTGGACTCTTTTTGGATCATCAAATTTTCCTCCACAAAGGTTTAACGATGTCATTGTGTATACAATAGCTTGGGGGCCTGGCATCAATGTTTGCGAAAATTACATTTGTGACGCAATCATGATAGGATGTGCTGTCAGTATCGTGGCAATAGAGTTATCATCCTTGGTCTGTTAGTACTAGTGCTTGCAGGTCTACTGCAGCATTCAGTGCTACAGATGGTATGTGTTTCCTCATGCCCTAAACTGATAAACTGACAAGCAGTGATAGGAGCGAAAAGAATCTTGAAAGCGACTCTAAATAGAAAGATAAATAATAAGTTCAGCCAACCACTACATTTGGAAAAAAGTAGTCTAGTGTAGTGTATGGAAAGTTAGTGAGTTAATTATTGTTATTGTATATTTGACATGGATCTAAACTTCCTGATATTTGGATGAATGCTGAAACCGTATTGGTTTAGTTTTGCTGGACACACTGAAACACTGCAAGCATATCCTTACTTTCTGTGTGCCTAGGTGTGCTGGCTGGGGGAACCAACATGGGAAATATAGCACTGTGGAAATACCAGTCGAGCAATAACCGCAAGATAGAGGGAGAAGATAAATGGATTTTACAGGCACCAGCCACAGTGGAGGGACCAGTCAGACAAATACAGGTCAGTGAATGATAGGTCCCGCCACAGTGGAGGGACCAGTCAGACAAATACAGGTCAGTGAATGATATGTTCCGCCACAGTGGAATTCAAGCAGGGCACGTGCACACAAAACATGTCAGTCGTGATATGAGGAAAATAAATTGTGAAAGTGGCTCTAAACACCTATCCAAAAACACAACAATTCAGCAATGGAAGACTGCATTTCTGCATGTTCTATACAATGTATAGCCAAATAATGCAAACATGAAAAAATGTCATTATACATTGTATTTTATAAAACACATATTGTTGCACATGGTTGTGGATTTCAGTGGGGATCCAACAAGATGATGATGTCAATCAACACCATCGCCAACGTGTTTGTGATGAGTGAGCAGGTGATGAGCTGTAGCTACCAGGACCAGATGGCAGTCGTGCAGTACGGTCCCAGCTCTCTGTCCATCGAGGTCTTCGCCACCGCCAACCACCAAGACCTCAAGACTGACATCCAGGTCAAGGGCGTGCGTACAACTACGGTCAGTGCACTTGTACTTATATATAGAATTTTAAACAATTAATCACTCCATGTGAACGGTTTGCAGAGAGAGTGATTAATTGGAGAGAGTGATTAATTGTTTAAAATATTTTAAAGACATTCTGGTATGTATTATTCCAACACGTACTGTGATCCTATCTGTCTTGCTTCAATGAAATTGAACTTTTGTGACCTGCTACATATATTTAAAAAAAAGAGAGTATATGTGTAGAATGTAATGTGAAATCACTGAACTTCACTCTGACTGACGTATGTTTTCTAGTGTTTGCTAGTGTTTGAAGTGCTTGATAGTGTTTGATAGTGTTTGCTAGTGTTTGCTAGTGTTTGAAGTATTTGATAGTATTTTAAGTGTTTGCTAGTGTTTGAAGTGTTTGCTATAGTTTGAAGTGTTTGCTAGTGTTTGAAGTGTTTACTAGTGTTTGCTAGTGTTGACTTTGTGGTATTTGTCTTGCAGGATGTGCTGGCAGTGTGGAATGGAAAGAGAGTCATCATCTATGAATATTCCTCAGACAAACTAGTCCTCACAGCAGCAGGTATTTACTTGTAGCTCCATAAAACCACAAGCATTTTCCTTAATCATCAATTCATTGTATCTCCTCGTTTAGGTACTTCTTTGAATATTATGATTTTAAAGAAATCTTGATCAATTTCATGTATAACACAGGGGTATTTCATGGACCCCCCCCCCCCCAAAGTCAGTGTTATATTGAGGGATCACTGTATAATGGGATTTCTTTTCTTTTTCGTATTTCAGGCTCATTTACTACTGAAGCTGTAGAAGTAAACTTGTACGAGAAGAATGTTTACACCATTGAAGGCAACAAAGTTAATGTCAGAACATTTCAGGTAGATATAACATTTACTCCAATATTACTCTGTTATTCCACAACACCAACATCAATACCAGCTTGAGCACTTGAGATGGCTATCTTGAAAGCACCTGAGCTATTTAAATTATGTACAAAAGCAGTGATATATGCCAAAAGCGATTGTACTTTCCTAAAAATTATTTCAGTTCTTGGCCAGGCTTTCATGTAGTCGTACTGCACTCCAGGTATAAATCACGACATACGCCTTACTTTTACTACAGTATTCGATTTATTAAGCGCCCAGGGCACTAACAAAATTGATTTTTGGGGATTTATTAAAGTACGACCAAATGCAAATTTAGTTCAGTCTTTAGAATGAACACATGGAAATTCAAGGGAGATAACCCTATTGGACTTTGGTGAAATACAAAAAGTCGAATCGGAAATAAAGGGAGGTAATTCTGGATATGAAAGATATGAAAATGGTGGCATTTATTAGGTACGAAATATTTTTATTATTTAAAATAGTTTAGGGGGCATTTATTGCAGCAGGGTGTTTTAATATGTCGAATACGGTATAGCAGAGAAACATAAAACCAGATTTAGACTAAGACAACCAGTACGACTCGTTGATGAAGCAGGACTGGTGTCTGAGTGGTGATGATATGTGATGTCTGGTTGTTTCAGGGCACCATCAAGCAGCACCTGACGTACTCGGAGGGAGACGGCAATCCTATCTCTCTGGATATCTGTGCGAACTACCTGGTGGTGGCTACAGAACATGGCTCTATCAGGGTCTACGATCTGTCACGCAGGTCAGTCCACCCAGCAGCTGGACCATAATACAAGCAGGCATTTTAAATCATTTAACTTCATGTCTGGCGTGCCCTTTTGGTCCTCTTGATTTTTTAAACAAAACCTGCTAATAAATATAAACAATAATCAAAGTTTATTACGTTTTTTATTTTTTTTAAATTTTATTTTTTTGGGTTTAAAGTCGCTTTCTGGAATCAGTTTATTATGTATAAATATACATAATCACACTTGAATATGCAGTATGACTAAGGATAAGATAACCAATGACCAATGGGTTTTCAGGGAGGCCAAGCCACACAGCAATCAGAAGAATCTGGCGGACTCCATCCACGACTTTGGCTGCATCGTGTCGGCCAAGTGTAACTGTACCGGGAACCGAGTGAGCGTGCTGGTCAAGCTGACCAACAGTGAGGTCGACCACAAGCTGTACGTGTGGGACGTGGAGACGGACACTGTCCAGTACTTTAACTTTCAGTCTGGCCACGGAGAACAGGACGACTATCCCGCACCAGATGGCGCTGACGAGGAGAACGAGGAGGACACCAATGATGCCGAGAGGTGTGTGTGTGTTTGTATGTTGTGTGCGTGGCGTGCGTGCATTGTGTGTGTGCGTAGTGTGTGTGCGTAATGTGTATGTGTGTGCAGTGTGTGTATATATACGTGTGTGTGTGTGTGTTATGGGTGTGCGTATGTGTATGTGTTTGCTTTGTGTGTGTTGTGTGTGTGTGTATGTGCATGTCTGTGTGTATGTGCATGTGTGTGTGTATGCGTGTGTGCTCCAACCATATGGAGACATAGTTTTCTTCTCATAACCTTTCCTGTCATATCTTTATAGTGTCGTCACAAGAAGATAACACAATCAAAATTTAATTTAATAATAATAATGCAAATAGTCGCCAGATACAAAAAAAATATCCACTCGTTTCATAACAATAGTCACATACAGATGCTCATTTAGTATTCTCTATATATTATCTTACCACAGGGGCAAAAACCAGGCAGCTAAAGACATCGCCGGGCGACGTCCGAGGTCTCACTACTGGGACGCGTGTGAGCCCAAGTTGCTGGTGTGTGAGGCGATGGCTGTAGAACAGGACAAGAACAAGGATGTGAAGAAGAAACCCTCCTTCACTAAAGCCGTGGACGACTGCCCGGTCAGTTTTGTTCATTTACCAATATTAAAATTTCTACATGTTTTTGTCTAGACTTTTGGAGAAAAAAAAAGGTTTACATTTGTTCAAATTGCTGTTTAATTGTTTAAATATTGTAGTTGACGCCGCAGAAGCGATGCAAAGTAATAAATATGCAAGAATTGGAAAATATAAGAGAATACAACAACTTGATAGGAAATAATGCAACTATTGTGGTTGTATCATTGTTGTGTCGGATAGACTTTATTTTTGGATTGTTTATTTTTTTTCAGGTTGAGTTTATGGTTGTATCACTGTTCTGTACTGCTGAGAATGGGATCCTGATCCAAGACAGCTTTTCTCTGCCACCCCAGGTGAACAGTCTGATGGGGGTGGAAGTCCCCTACCACTACTTCACCAAGAAGGTAATCTCTCAGTCTATGCTGCCGGTAATCTCTCAGTCTATGCTGCCAGTGTTGATACTATCACGCATTTTATGTAAAAAAAAAATTCTGGGATTTAACAAAATATATATTGTACATGCCAGTGTTCTCAGACATAAATACGAAAAATTAAAGTCTGTTGTTCAGCCCATGAACATTTCTGGTATTACCCATTAGGATAGGTATGACATTGCTAGACATGTTGATGTAAACAGCTGCCTGACTTTCCCCCACATGTAGCCTGAGAGCAGCCTGGAAGACAATGCTGAGAAACGGGAGGGCCACCTAAACACGGAGACAGGATCCACGGTGTATCCAAAATTAGTCTTCAGGAAAGTCATGCGGGACTTCGTTGGGCTTGAAAACAGTGACAAGCAGACTCGTAATGCCATGATGAACTTCAGCCACTATCTGACGATAGGGAACATGGACGAAGCATTCAAAGCCATCAAACTGATTAGAAGGTGAACAATTTTAAAGGTTTACGTTGTACACATGGTTTGACTGTACTCACTCATCCACTAGCCTGAGGCTAGTCAATCCCCATGTGTGTTAGTTAACTTCCACAGAGTCTAGCAAAGTTGTGCCTGACAGTGAGTTCCTAGGTTCTTGTGACACCCAACACACTAAGGTCCATCTTCACCTTATAAAATATATGAATATGTGAAAAATGTATGATCTATACGTTTATTTCTTGACAGCAATATACTAGAATAGACAGACAGACGTTTATTCAATACGTAAGGCCTTGGCCCAAAATACATTACTATATACATAATTATGCGTATTAATTAAACAGAATAGTAAAGTAGTAAAGATTAGTAAAGTTTTTCCTTTGTTAAGTTCTATGTTTTACTATTGTGGACGTCTGTAATCAGATACTGTAAATCATGAAATTAATGCGAGCAGAATATTAATGCGAAAAATGCGACCACTGTATTGTCGCATTTAATTGCTGTGCATTAAAGGTAAGTACCGGTAAAGAACATGTATGGAGACATGACCGTTCGCATTTTACTGGTGTCACATTTACGTCTAAAATCTAGAGGTCGCTAGTGACGCATTAATTTCATGATTTATAGTAGTACTCGGGCAGAACATGCTACTGAGCTACAGTAATAGAGTGTCTCCTTACATTAAATGTATAGACAATTCTATTAATTAATGTCGCCTACGATATAATATGTACAATTTCATAAACAACTGACATAATAATACATTGTAGAAATACTTAGTATAAATACAGTAGACCTCGCATATAACGTACTCATTGGGACCGGCTATTTTTGTCCGTTATATGCGAATTCCGTTATACACTTATGCCTTAATTAGTGTTAGACGGGACTGGGACTTCAGATTCAGTCTGTTATAGGCGAGTGTCTGGTTTATCAGAGGCCGGTATATGCGAGGTCTACTGTATATGAGAAGTACATTTGGTAATGTAGTTCTAGATTAGTTCATATTTAACTATTGTCCTGCAATGCTTTATAGGTTCAGGGATCGAAATTAACACGCGTCCTCCAGCCTGGGCCATTTCTCTCAATGCTAAAGGTAGAAATTCATAACATTCGTTATTTGTATCACTATTTGGGCTAGTAAGTTTTACAGTTAGTTTCTATTGCTGTAGGTTTATACATTTACAAGTGAATACTGAGTCTGTCATTTGACAACACGGCTACTCTGCTCTGATAGTCAGCAACCTTGTTAAGTGTTGTATAGAACATTTGTTATCATGTATGTGTGAAAGATCCCTGCTGTGACAAAACAATAATGCACTCACTCTAGAGCTTTTTCAATAATGTATTTTATACACTTGATACATTCCACACTGGTGTCATTGTAGACCAATAAATAGGATTTATTCTGCTATTGTGTTTTATTGATTGTGTTCTTATGACTGTTCCACTGGAATCAACATATTCATACCTAGCAACTCCTGTGATAGTAAACACTGGTGTGTTTTCACATACAGTAGACCTCGCATATAACGTTCTCATTGGGACCGGCTATTTTTGTCCGTTATATGCATATGCTGTAATTAGCGTTAGACGGGACCAGGACTTATCTGAGGCCGGTATATGCGAGGTCTATTGTTTATAACGGCAAAAACCTGAGTCAACATGAGCGTGTGGATAATAATGGTACAGCCTTGTTTGTAGAATAATGCTAACTTCACGTTATGTTCTTTCCCACATATAATACATTCTGAAACCTATGACATGTGTATGGATTTAATCAACAACAACAATAATTTGATATGAAACTGACTAGAAACGTGCATGCATGTGAATGAAGTAATAATATGATATGCCTCTGCTACATATTATTGTCTTCATTCAATGAAAAATATACGTGGCTACTTTTAGCATGTTTACAATATTAATCCATTAATAAAAGTAAATCTCAAAGACTGCTATTCAACAAAGTGTGTATCTGCAACATGAGTGTATATTGGTTTTCCATACTAGATATTAATCTTAAAAAAGGAGAAATTATGTATTGTATATGGACAAATCATTCACATATGCATACATATTGTACATACACACAACCATTGTGTCAGAAAACGGGTTATGACATTGCTAAGACTGAGAAAGTTTATTCCCAGCAAAGATGACAACAAATGTGCGGACGGTTCTAGTTTAAACATATTTTATTCGAAATTAAATGGATGGGTTAAAAGTTATTACAACTTAGGTGAAAAACGCTCCACGGTTCCATGATTATTTCCCCCAACAATTGTGGCTATTTAGCTAAAAAAAATATTAATGGATGAGATAGCTATTATCAGGTCACAATCATCAAAGGCATCTACAACCAATTTAATTCCATTTTGATTGCAATATTGAAAGCATAATTGTTTATTTCTTCTATTTGTTTAGTCTTCAAACTCCAAACCAGTTCCAAGTCCTGGGTAGTATGACAACAGATACATTTACATGCAGGACTGGATCCGATAACACTATGCTCAAAAACAAAATGTGGTACTATATCTTCTCTGCAATGTAACATTCAGGGGCCCATTGGTAACATTATGAGTCGTAACTCCTATACATTACCATGGAGATGCTCGTGACTCTTAGAGCTATGATTGTTCCGTGGAACAGGAATCAGTGGTATAATTAAGGAAGAACAGCTGACTTTTAGGTCTTCCAACAGCACTATATTGTATTTATCGTGAAAGTTGGTGCTCTGTCTGATCTGTGTCTTATCATATTCCCTAAAACTCTGTAGAATAAGGCAAACCACCGGCATACTCCTCCCAGCTTATCATATTGCTGTAAACTCACTGAAACACTTATAAATAGTTAATACCCAATTAACAGCATGTAGTATGCATGTCTTATCTCGTGTCAATCGGAATCAATATTCCCAAGGTGAATGCATATTTATAACAACTTGTATCTGAATATAGTTCCACCAAGCTATCTTCACAAACATATTCTAGGTTTTATTTCTGTTAGGGCAATTCCTTAGTTAAATATTGTTGCATATATGTCATTTTTCTTTTCACAGACGTACAGCATGTCTGCAATGGAGCGGTTCCTGTCATCATTCGTGGACACACTTCAGAAGCAGTATCAGACGCTGCACTTCAATCAGTTTGCAGAAGTCCATGGCTACATATGTTTTGAATCTGACCTTGGAGGTAAGGAACGCCTTGTTCTTCGAGAACGTATACAGAAGCCGTCTAACAGTGAAGCAATCTCATCGGAGTGTTCCAAGTCTATTGTCTTCCAAGCAGAGAATGCTGGCAAAAAGACACAGGTTGAACTAGAATTAAATCCTGAAGTCAGGTATACAACATCAACAGTCAAGGATAATGACAACAATGGAAATTGTGTAGAATCGTACGATTCAGATGATTTTGACACTGAAATGCAAGTAGAAGATGATGAAAGTCACCCACTTGTTAAAGTGGGTCTAGCTGCCGCACCAATTGTGAATTCGAATGATGATCCCGACTGCATCATACTGGATGATGATGACCCAAAGCCTGAAGACAAGATCTCGCCATCAGCTACAGAATCACAACACGTATTGTCAATAAAGTTACCTGTGGATCGTGGAGGTATATCACAAGCTGCACAAGAACAAACCGTAGTTACAAATTTTGAGATGATCCAACCGCGCGGGCTTTCTACGACGACTGATACCGCTGTTGACAGTGATGACAATTTACCAGAAGCTGAATACATTGATCTGGATTTGTCCAATGATGACACGGGAACAAGCAGCAAATCTTGTGTCAGAGAACGAGTATCGGACGGAGATAATGCCCAGTTTGGTACGGAAGAAACCTGTCCCAAGTCTTCTAAGGATTCACCGCCTACTACTGGACTTGCAGGGAGTAAGCGTGACGGAGATAATGCCCAGTTTGATACAGAAGAAACCTGTCCTAAGTCTTCTAAGGATTCACCGCCGACGACTGGACGTGGAGGGAGGAAGCGGAGACGGATTGCCAGTGTTTCAGAGGCAGCAATGCGGAACGCCGTCGACAGATTCATCAGCTACAACCGTTGTAGCAAGACCTTTGATCCAAGTACAGTCACAACAGAAAAGCTTGACGCTATGCTTTTTGAGTTTTTCAAAGCAGCTAGAACTAAAACAGGCCAGACTTTATCGCCTAGTTCACTGCAGCAACTGCAAATCAATCTGGATCGGGCGTGGAGTAAAGGTGAGAATCCACGGTCTCCAATCATGATAACCTCCTCCAAACTATTCCCCATGTCTACAGACTACTTAAGGAAGATATGTGGTGGCAAAAAATTGTGTTTACCAAAAGTTAAAGACATCAAAACTCTGTTCCACAACAAGAAGCTTGGATCGACATCTCCTACCGCACTGTTGAATTCTATGTGGTTCATGAATTTCAAGTTCTTTGGCATCGAACGGCCTTCAGACCATGCTGATTTGAAATGGGGAGATATTATTTTGAAGCAAGATGAAGATGGGACTGAATACCTCAAAAAGAATTCCCAAAGTGAAGGTTCCGAGCTGCTGAGGATTTGTGCAGATCCAGACAAACCAGCTATGTGCTTTGTGAACCTGTACAAACAGTACGCAGACCGTCGGCCAGAGAACATGAAGAACGCGAACTCGCCGTTTTATCTCATGCCAAATTTAAATCCATCCGCTGGTGCTTCCTGGTTCCAGTCAAACAAATGGTATATTCAGTCCTTCTTCAACATTTGGAACAGAATTACCAATGGGACAAGTCTTGGTGAATTATTTTAGCATCTTGGTTAAAAACTGATTTGCTTGTGAAAGAGGTTATTGTTAACTGTGATTTTCCCAAAGGGATTACATTGTGAACCTAGTTTATTGTTCTTGTGACACTTGTCCTGTGGCCAACACATATCTAAACGGAGCACATTATCAGATTCAACATCCAAAACCCAAGACTGTTTTGCCTGCATACATCATATTGGCCCTGGTTTACATACTTATACACATGGACATGGGAGTTGGGACATGGACTTAGACTTGGGAGTTGGATTAGTCCATGTTTTTAGAACACACAGCATTGTCACATAGGGTGCTCAGTATACAGAGCAGAGTTATATCAGTGTATAAAACTCCAGAAATTTCACTGCGGACATGAGGACTGGTAAGTCTGAGAAGTTACCCGTCCTCGTACATGTTGGCCAGTGATAGATAATATACATCTTGAAAAACAAACAAACAGTAACACGACATGTGGGCGTGCAAGGATAAAATGTTACCAGTCCTCGCTGAAAATAACCCGGTGCGGAAGGGCTCTATTTCAAAAACTGGTTATATGTAGTTGTATTGCCCAGTGTCAGTGCTATTTCAAAAACTGGTTATATATAATCATATTGCCCAGTGTCAGTGCTATTTCAAAAACTGGTTATATATGTAGTATTGCCCAGTGTCAGTGCTATTTCAAAAACTGGTTATATGTAGTCGTATTGCCCAGTGTCAGTGACGGCCAACAGTGTTTTCCAGAAGATGTGTTCATTTCTTCTTAAGTGGACTCTCACAGTGTGATCTGTAGCAACAACTTGTATGCATGAGAACAATCAAATATGTCGCAATTAACACCTCAATGTGATTGCTCTCATGTATCCGTAATATAATGTGTTGCTACAAAGCAAACTGTCCACCTTTACCAAAGCATACTGTCCACCTTTACCAAAGCAACTGCCAAAGTTAAAATCTGTTGATATCATCTGAATATTGCCAGCATTTGCATTTAATCACGACAAATATACACGTATGTAGACATTCAAATTATTGTGACTTGGGGTGTGGAGGGTGTGATGTTGTTTTGCAAATATGGTCATCGAACCATGAACGAGTGGTGATTGCTAAGCATTGCCATTCAGTATGGTCATCGAAATATGAACGAGTGGCGATTGCTAAGCATTGCCATTCAGTATGGTCATCGAAATATGAACGAGTGGTGATTGCTAAGCATTGCCATCCAGTATGGTCATCGAAATATGAACGAGTGGTGATTGCTAAGCATTGCAATCCAGTATGGTCATCGAAATATGAA
>JAUTBV010126195.1:0-12579 GCA_032361325.1 Lepetodrilus fucensis
TTATCCACATAAAATGATGTGTTTCCAACATTTCAACCAATAACTGGCTTGCAAATTTACATTTTCGGGGCTCAATCGACTGTGTGCAACTAGTTCCAATGCATTGGTAGAGTATTACCTATAAGCCTACGCGAATTTGTGAACAAAACTTTGACCTCGGGCATGAAATCGCACTGAAGAAAGTTTCGTAACCTCGGGGCCATGGCTGCTGAATCGAACTTATAGCAAGGCTTTAATATTACTACGTCGACATCAACGTTTGGCAGCCAAGGCCCAACTGCATGACGGGAGGTCGACAGATCCGGTTGAGGCAATGTAATGATGTTGGCAACCGACCTGGTTCATATGCAGTGCAATTTACCCGCCCAGTGCTGCAGTAACAAGATTCCTTAAACACATGCCATACCATAAACATTGACCGTCACCTTCTCTAAGAAGCTAATGATAGACCCCGTCTAACACGCTTCACACAACGCCTCGAGGTTATGACACCTTTTTATCGAGTACGATTCCATGCTGAAATCCAGAGTTTTGCACGCAAATCCCTTTGCAAAAAGTGAGTTGAAATCGTACTGATAAAAAGGTTTTGAAACTCCCTGAGCCCAGGGTTACATTTACAACAGCTATATATAAGGTTCTTCCATGGCTGTTTAGAATCTCTAGACGTAGAACTAACCCGTCAGAACTGCTATGAGGTTAGTGGGATCGACGATTGCGTCAACGTCATCTGGAGTCGAAGACGTTGCAAGAATTGAAGTACGCCCTCTAAGATGAGTGGACCAACATCCTTCAGGCACGAATTCGATATATCACTTGATCCATTGACAGGCGGTACCAAATAGTATTGAATTCTGATGATGGACATTTCATGGCTTTCATGTCTTTTTTCGCTTTCGCGGAATATTTGGCATTTTTGAGACATATTTACCTTTAATCCGACATGCTTTCATGTTCTCGTGAGATATTTTGTTTGTTTATAAGCCATGCATTTCATTTTCACGGAGAGCACACATTTAAATGATATCATTTTCGAACCACAGGCTATTATAACTACACACAACGTGTCAATTATTTGACGGAGGCTATGTGTAGTCATAATAGCCTGTAGTTCGCGGGGGCACCGATACATATCAGCTAATTCCTATCAGAGAGTCAGTGAGAGAGAGAGAGAGAGAGAGAGAGAGAGAGAGAGAGAGAGAGTGAGAGTATTATTTTACGCTAGCAAGATTAGCCATGACTCAACAGCGTCCACAGTGCATCTCACGTTCCTTTGTCTATATTTCATTATAAACTATACTTTAAAAGGCATGCTATTTTTGTCCACATGCTGTTCATTTAAATGAAACGTTTGATGAATCGCATTGATAACTCCAATCGTGTCTCAGCTCGAGGGAGAGTGGCGCGAGGATTGGGTGGATGGTGGAGAACATTCCGAGGCTTGATTAAATTGGTGTTCAGAGTAACCCATGTCTAAGACGTTTCGTGGCATCTATTTCTATTTTTAATGAATTTTGACATTTCCTTTTCGATTTTTAATGATTGTTTACATTAGATTATTTTCTTTCGAATTATAATGATTTGTTTACAATTTTGTTTTGAAAATATGTCCCAAAACAATGAAACTCGAAAGCATTGCCACGAAACGTCTTTGACACGGATTAGGCTTCAGAGCAGCTTTCAAGACGTCTTCACTCGTATCACTGCTGGCAAGTTTTGCATATCATACCCGGCTTGTACTAGACCGGATTTCCACCGGCTGTTTGTGCTAGCTCACGGAATATCTTGCCGCAGTTGAGAGGAACACTCGAAACATCGGTCGCATTACTCTGCACAACTTCTGGAGGACGCGTTGACACTCTCATCGACACTCCAGCTCCAAAAGTGTCGGACTCAGTGATATATGGATTCCGCTTGTTTGCGATGTCCTAGTACTATTTGACCAGAGGATATTACACTCAGCGTTGCATCCACTGAGCTCGTGATCAATAAGCCCACAGCCGAAAAGAGAAAACAACGTTATTGGCCAATTAGTCAATACCATGGGTGCAAAGTAAAGCCAGGTCACGAACAATTAATCATCAATAATGGGTGACCTAACCCAGATAGTATGTGGGTAGAGCTGTATTAAAGCCCAATGCAGGTAGCTAGGATTACAGTGAGAGAATGTGTAGGAGCGTGTAAGAGAATTAGCAATTATCTACTGAATGGATGCAATGTCTTTGACATACTTGATAGCATTACAAGCATGTTACGTGGCAGTAGATCTAGTTGGGATGGGATTTCCAAAGGAATTATGGACATTCTTAATTTAAACTATAAGAGTCAATATATTGTTTGCATCATTGTTTTCTTTAAAATGTTCGATCATATTATTATTATTATTATTATTATCATTTGAATTATTATTATTAGTAGTAGTAGTAGTAGTAGTAGTAGTAGTAGTAGTAGTAGTAATAATAGTAGTAGTAGTAGTAGTAGTAGTAGTAGTAGTTGGTTTGGAGCCACATTGCCCTTGTTTTTAAGCTTATTATTATTATTATTATTAGTAGTAGTAGTAGTAGTAGTATTACATTTCAGAAGCATAGATTGCTTCCTTATTATGTCCTATATACATCGTTCGCCGTTGGTATTGTAAGCTATTATATCGAAACATTGATTTTCTCCCGAAGTACCTTTGATATACATTATCATATAACATTTGCAATATTTCAACAAAGGTCTATTGCCGAGCTGAACATTGTTTCTCGAAGCTCTCATATATTCTACGAGACCATAAGCACTCTCGTAGCAACCTTCAATACATGGTGATCGTGCACTTACCAGAGTGATATGGAGACCGGAAGAGGGGTATATGGTCTCATAGTGGGTATAAGAGCTTCGAGAGCTTCAAGAAACAATATCCTTGTCCTACAGCACACCCACGGAGACCAAATGATGTTCCACTTAAAGCCCACACCGTATCGTAGACCACAATAATGTAAACGGTCTTTGTATTTCATTATCAGTTAATACAGCTATACTTTTTTGTTTTAGCACAAACTATATGTTTTGTTCACAAATCCGTAAGACTAATACACTAGCATGGATGGAATTAATAAAAACACTATCTATACCAAGATGTTCACGACCTTAATAATCTGAATGATCACATTTATCATTATATTTTACGTATTCTGGACGGATAGTGAATGTTGTGGATAGTGTTATTACTGATGCCAGATGCTTGTAAAGTCTAATTACGCAATCAATCAGCAGAGTTATTACTAAAATATTATCAGATATAATACAATTTCAAAATTGACCTATACTAGTTTTCAATATAAATGATATTACCGAAATGATTTCCATAATTTGGATATAATCAAATGTTGTAATTGTATTTTTTAATACTATATTTGTATTGTATAACATTACTGAACGTGAATTTGGTAATTGTTTTCTACTATATTTGTATTGCATTAGCATTATTGACTTGACCAATCAAGAAAGGTGTATCAATACATGGTTTGCTAATAGTATTCTTGTTTATTCCCTGCTGTGAAAACACAGAAATATGACATCCCTGTCAATGGGATCAATAGTAATTCTCGTACAATGTTTGAGATACGTGACTATGCATCTTTAAATACAGGCATGCATCAACTATAGGAGAAGAAGCACATAAGAACTATAATTGAGGAGACGTTTATGAATACGCTTGACTTGGTTAATCCGGATCCGGAAACAAGCACAAATACATTTATGCATAAATTAGACACACGGTACTAACATTGCCATTAACCTATACCTGCATACTAATATTTGACTTCTAGTTATGTCGTATTTGTCATGAAGTTGCATATTCAATATGCAGTAACAAACACGTAGTCAAACCATGTAAAACAGACGCCTCATACATGTTTCATAGCATAGATATGATGTGGAAATTATGATAACGTTTCCTTCAGCATCAAACAATGGTATCGTAGTTGTGTGTGCAACGATATACATATAATGTATGTCCTTCTGATGTCCTCCTAGTAAATGGTTTCTGTAAATAAAAAAGACGATTGTTTACTCATCCAACCCCCCCCCCCCCTCCCCCTTCCCCCCAAAAATAAATAAAATAAAAATAAAATTAAAATACAAGAAACAAAAAAAACAACAAGAAAACAAAAACAAGCAATTATGTTTTGCAAGGTAAATTTATCGCGACGACACGCCCCCAAGAAATGTACGTTCAGCTTCTCCACGTGTGTTATGCATGTAAGTTGACGACAGCGTCGATATAGAACATTCCTGCTGGCATTTGTTCCACGCCTATTGCCGGCTTTCACGAACTCATTTATATCTGAATACAAATTTGGTACCTGCTTAATGCTTACCTTGTGACGCTATTGTTTGTCGGACATTTACCACGTGGATAATCAGGTTATGCCTAACTGTAAGCGTTGCTGCATGGCGATTGTCTGACGGGCTTTACCTAAGAGACTGACGATAGGTTAATTATCATTATTATAAGTAGGCAAAGTAAGATGAGGGTGGATTTCTGTTCAACCGGGTAGCAAGCAGAATAATGACCTCACACCCTTGCACTCGGCGCGTAATGGGTGACCATATTATATGAATCCTCGTTATCGTCAATGCAACATATGCTCGCTCCCTAGAGCCAGACAGTTTCATAAGGAACCGTTTTGAATCGATGATAAAACCCATTAATCAAGTCCATAAATAATCGCAGACAATTATATCTGAAAATGACAGAGTTCAGAGAGAAGAAGATCAAATGTGTAAAGCTAAACGTCAAGTACTATTCCTATCTATGGTAATTGACATTTGATTCTGAATATTGTTTTATTATACACAGTAAATTGGAAAAGCTACGGTTGATTGCAATTTCCTATGTAATAGAAGTATCATTATGAATACGTTTGAAGCTTACGCGCATCAACATATTGTCAAAGTTCTCATGTGGAGATGATTGAATTCAAGCTAATGCCTCTCAGTGTAATCTGAGCTGTAAATGGTCGCTATCGACGTTTCAGAGTCAACTGTAGTCTCGACGGAGTTTATAAATTGACCCCATTAAACAGTGAGTCAATTATAATAGCCAATGTGCATTAGTGCTCTGCTAGTGTTATAGTTGCGTGTCATCCACCCAGAACGTAACCATTAGACGTCTTGCCTGTCTTTCAGAAAAAAAGTGTCGAACGGGAATCCAGTTGTAAATATCTACTGTACGTCATTTCCTGTTATGCTAAAGGCATGGCAAATGTCTCGAGTTAGTCCCAGACTATAGTACAGGTTTGGGAGAGTGGAGCGCGTTGGTTTAGAGATAGCTATAGCGAGTCTGTTTCGTAAACCAGTGGTCAGAGGTTCGAGCCTACGGTATTTTATGCCAGCATGTAGCAAAGACTTTTGTGCAAAGTTCTTAGATCCGCAGTGCTTCACTCCACCCAGCTGTGAATAGGTACCCTGTAGGATGAGATGGACTTGTGAAATGTAATCCTTCTATCGCCTTTTCTGGCAGTTCCGGTTGTATATCCAGGGAGTTGAGAGGCTAAAATAAGTGCATATTGATCAATTGCCCTATGTAGTAATATAGCACTATGAGAAAGCTTTCGAGCATGGATTTCCTAGTGCAATATAGACATGCACATTATTAGTACGATCCTTTCATGAAACGCAGGATTGATGCTAGACATACACACAGACACAGATATACACACAGAGACAGGTAGACACACACAGACACAGGTAGACACACACAGTGTCGACTATACTAGTATGTATCTTACCATCAAATAAATCACAGACTAAGTATGCATGTAACCAATATTTAATGACTTTTAAAACAATGAGACATATGAGATTAACAAGCGAGATAACATCAAATGTTTTACAAGAACAGCATGTGCATAATATCACATTCGCACTGGCTGTATAGCATGAAGGATAGGAAGCGCTTCACCATCTGTCATGAAGCAATATTGGATTTCAGACTAGTTTTAATTCAACTATAACTGAATGTATATATTCCTGATCGGGGCTGTGCTGTCTCACATAACAGCCCTTGCCAGGCATATCATAGCCATACTATATAGAAACCACTGTCACACCGAGATGAATTGTATGACTAAGAATTAGTTTAATAAAAGAAGGCTAATGTTGTACGGGTTGGGGGTGATGAAAGCTAGTTGTCATGATCAACAACATGCAGTTAATATTAGTCATGTTGCAGATATTAATATTGATACAGCAACAACAATATGCTTCAAGCATTCCGAAAATCTACTGGTAATATCCAGTATTACTATTATTCCAGTGGAAAGACATCGGAATTATATATGTATTGTTTTCTATTGGTTTCCGGAATGCGGAAACGTACCATTATTACCGTGTAGCGTAATATAGTAGAACTAAATCAGATTTATAGAATTGAAAATCAACATAATTTAATTAAGCCATTTCTTGTACATGTTATGTTAATGTGATAAATATAATTTAATTAATCTACACATACATAGTATGCAATTCAACATGAATGCATGAAAGTAAAATATGTTAGCAAGATTAATATATATGCATATCTGGAGTTGCATGATACTATCTACACAAGCAAGACGACGTTCATGACAAAGGATTAACAGAACTAAGATGATTGTGAGTATATATTGTATAATACTAGTAGTGTAATCAATGTATACATTACATAGCTTACTTCACTGGTTTGTGAAATGCGCTCTCAATGAATGTTCACACTCATGGAAATGCAATAATATGGTATACTTAAACACATATGCCGCGCGTGATCGATGGATCTGCGCTATCGATGGATCGCAGCTTTAGATTGTATTCTATATTGTCAAATACGTTTCGTGGCATTGCTTTTGATTTGTAATTATGTTTTACATTTGTTTTAAATGTAAAATAAAATCATTAAAAACCGAAAACATTTCCATTAAACGCCCTTTTTTTTACAAGGACTACATTGTATTTTACACATGAACATGATTATATTTAGAACTAAAATTAACTATTCCAACGGATAGTTATTTATTATTATTCTGTATTAAGTTTATAAACAAATCTTATGTTGACCCATTAAGTTCCCGCGGATACCTCGCCATAGATGTATAGCACACACGATTTCACTGGCTTTTGAACACTTAGGTACACAATCTCTCAAATGAGATAGTTACAATCAATTCATCTTTACTTTGATCCATCCATAGCATAATCCACCGGTGGCTCATAACATATATTTGTCATATTTGATTACTGAGTAAACATGAAAAGTATTTTTAGGATCTGATATGAAAACGCGTATAGTTAGTTATACACATCAATGATAATAATGTGTTCTACATGCTTAGCCATTGAACAACGCAGTCCATACACCGTATGGATATATTTTGCATGTCGTATGACTACATGCATAGCATTACCACAAGTAACATTTCTAAAGAAAGAATATTCCATTAAATAATGACAGCACTAATTATGTCATTCAGGTTATTTTCCTTATTCAAAGTCGCACGGTTATATTCTTCAAGCGAAATGTAGCATTATGAGTAAGTACTACTAGTATATGAGTACCACATGCGATAGGATGGAAAGCGAAGTTGTAAATAGCCGACACACTTCACATTTGCCAGGACCAATACAACACATCAGAACGCATCCAATAAATATGAATATATATTGTATGACATGCGGTAAGAAGACATGATAACACACTTCGCTAGACAGATTGAATCGCTTGGCTTTTAAGGATGAGAGTCTGTCCAAACAATATTTAAAGCACCACTGCCAGAACGTTGCTGCCAATAGTTTTACAAGCTTCTACTGTATCACCAGTATCGCGGTTGTCCACGTGCTCTCTACGATAGCGTATATATTTAGAAAAACAATCACTGGTCGTGAACCCAGAGTCCCTTAAGTTCGTGGTAGTTGTGTGGGTAATCTCTGTCGATTACAACGTCAGTCTTTGACGTTAGAAACGTCAATGCGCGTTATAAAACCGCGACTTCCGGTTTCAGACACTGGTAATGGAGGTGTGACCGTTCGTCACGTGGTCGATCTTGGCAATGGCCATGTATTGTTTATGACGCGGGGGCTCGATATCTTCTCTCCTCGTGCACTTATCCAAGCCGAACAAAAGCATTACTTGATCGCGGAAGTGTTTTCCAGTGATACAGTAGATAAAGAAGTAACACGCAGAATTTGACAGAGTTATCTCCTCTATGGCCCTCCTGATGGTAATGTATATGAAATAGTTCCTCCAGGCGGGATCTTGTACGATCTGTTCCGCGGTCATTAAGCTATCGGCCACGAACAGATTTTGCAATGAATAGACCAGTGTTGCTGGGATCCACGTGCAAATCAGGTAAAACGACACAGTCATGAGCGTGACAGTGGACGCCATTGGACTCCCACTTCCGGCCTGATGATGCGCAGGACCGCGTTGAGTCAGTGATTTAATCTCAACGATTACGAATATATTAAACACCAGGGCAGCCAGAGGAACAATGGCGAATATCAGCATCTCAGTTATCCAAGTCCAGATGTTAATTATGCTGGCTTGGCCTCCGATTCTGGCCTCGATTCTATGATCACAGGAATTCATCTCCTGGTTGTACGTCCAGAAGAATGCCTGAATCAGAGACAGTGATACCGACGCGACAAATAGACATCCAACCACGATCATGGCGTTGCGAACAGTGCAGAATCGTTCCTTACTGAACGGGAAACAGACGGCGATGTATCTCTCTACGGTGAAGCTCAGTACGAGCAATGGCGCCAGATACTGGGGGACGTAATACACGACGTAGAAGAATTCACAGGATATGGGGCCGTTGTACGTCTTGATGCCCCAGGCTACATTCAGCTCCACGAACACATGAAGAATCAGGAACACAAAGTGAGAGATCGAGAGGCAGCCCAGATATATTGCAGAGGAGTTGTTCCTTCTGGTTTTCCGGTTCAGCCATATGTAAGCGGACAGTGGGTTGCAGAAGACGCCAATGACGTAGAAGATCGGGGAGACACTTCTGTCGATCATCACAGAGGCTGGGGCGAAGACTTCGTGAAACGCCACCATACTGTAGATGCTGAAGATGTTCGGGGTCATGTTGGCCCCCATCATGGGGTCGGTAACATTGGACGTCATCGTTCTGAAACAGAAGAAACGGCATCAAAATCAATCTATGTGCTTACCGAATATATCGGGGTTTTTTTCCATGTAGAAAACATACCAAAAAAACCATTTAAGTTCATATTAATATTTTGAAAATAATTATGCTTGCCTTCAACATCTATAAACAGGTGTATTTTCAATGTGGACCGACGTTATAATTTGACTTTATGATAAGTATTGACTTTAATTATTACATCTCATCTGAGTTAGGTAAATGTAACAGTAGAATGTCAACATTGATGTACATTTAGGTCCTTAGACATTACTTGTATGGACATCCAGATACATTTAATGAAATTAGACACATGTTGTTGACTAACAAGTAGATGAAAATTGGCCCAAGGATTTACAGATAATTCAGTTAATGACAGTTGCACGGTAATTCAATGTATTTGCTACAATAACGGCGGATTCAGATTACTTTCGCTGTATAGAGTGCTGTCTCTTGGAGTATATGATTCATTATTCAAATGTCACAAAAGCCAAACATACACACGTGTGTATAATTATGTTATTGAGCAAATAAGATCTTCAAAGAAGGTTTAACTACACCCGAAAACATTAATAAAACATACCAATATAACGTCAATAGTAATTGTTATTATTACTACTAGACAATGTCAAATGTCCATACATCGTACTTATTAAAAGAAGAATGCTCGGGTTAGCATGATATCGTGGTGGAATATATGTTTACTAAAGTATATATACGTATGACCCTGTCTGGAAGGGAAATGAATTGAATAATTCATTATATGACGTGTTTATCGCATACATACAGTAAAGGCGTTTACATTAGGCTTATTATTGAATCTAGTATGCAATATTCTATTAAGCGTATTAGATTTAATGCTATAATAGCGTACAATTTGGCACTATTGTTCTTTGGTGGTTACATGCTCTTGGTAATAAGTCAAATTGATCTATGGTAACAGTATATGCATGAGGTAATTCATGTTACCGGTATATGCCAATCTCAGCAAGACACATTACTGAAAGAACACATTCTCACGTATATGAAGGCCGCCGTTAAACATTGATATATATCTTCAAAGTAATAACATGTCAGTAATTCATTTACAAGCATTATGCGTATTTTCAAAACGGAATGACTTCCACAGGAATTTCATTTTTGATGTGTATTCAATTTGAAATAAAGAATGGAAACGGAGGCACTTGGAAATGAGACTCGAGCAAATAACTTGTCTTGAACGACCGATGAAGACCACGCGGAAAGAATAAATCAGTTGGCTGAGAAACAAATCAACTTCTTTGATAGGAATGTCGACGTGTTTTGTCTCTCGGGAAACATTTATTTCAACGAAGTCACATCTAAATACAGATGGATACGAACGCATCAGGCTATGGCTAATTCTAATCTGCCACGAAGCCGGGTTTTTTATGCCAGGTCTCGACACACAATTGTACATGCTAGGGTCACAATGTTTTTCGTTTGTATTATTTTCATAATAATGTAGTCTTAAATAGTAGATAAATAGAACTACGACAACTATTATTTAGCAACATTTAATATGCTATAATAATATTGTAATCTATTAGTTTACTTTTCACAACCAGTTGAATATGGGATTACAATCTCCCTATATAGAGTAAGGCTAAATATACACCGAATGGATAGACAAAATACATCAACATATATTTACGAAATTAATATTTAAAGTAAATAAGTTTGGATCCATTCTTAAAGATAACTCTTTTTTTTGCGATTGCATTATTTGATGATTACTCCAATGCACGAATCCTTACTTAAATTCACTAAGGCTAAGAACAATTTATGGTTTAAACTATCAAGTATTTCAGCGCAGAATTGTTTACTTAAAAGGAAAATGCGTAAGAGCTAGGAAGCTTCACAGCTATACCACTATTACATGCAGCTACTACCAGAAATGAAATTGGACGACAGTTCCATACACGTATCATTACTTTACTTGTTGTCCCGTCTAAATGTTGAGTAATTGATTATTGAAACAACTGTACAATAATGGCGCCCAACGTGGGAAGCTGGAACAGTAGGCGCTGAAATTATTCCTTGGAGAATAGCATTGCAGGTGGTATGCAAACCTGACAGCATTGAACACATTCTCTGAAACAAAACCCGCTATCATTTCCCCTATGGAAGGACTCCGAAGTTGATTGATAAATACACACCGACATGTAGCACACACTATCTGAAACGTGTAGATGCCTTTTCCATTGCATGGATTTATCTAAAGCAAAAACGCAATGATATGTATCATGGTTTAATTTCTAGAAATACATGGAATCAAAGCAAAGGGTGTAACTGATAAACATTTATTTGTGTGTATGTGTGTGTGCGCGCGTGCGTGTGTGTATATGCGCGCGTGATGCATTGATTAAATAAGCATGCATAATGTTGATACCTCCCTAGGCAGATTCTGGGCAGTTCATGTTACACCCATGGGACGTGATCTGCCGTTAATGTTGTGAAATATTTGCACCAATGTCAAACATAACTGATACGAAAGGTTTCAGGTTTGAACCACAAAGGTTCTATGATTGTATTACGACCAATCATACCAGTTAATGTGTGCTGGTATATATAATACTGGGACATTTTTAATCTGATATTGTGAAGCATTGAAACCTCTTAGCTAAGAACTTCTTAGTGAGAAAAGATCTCTTTAAAAAATTAACATAAGCAGAAAACCAGTTAGGCAAATTCTTAGTACGTACGAACTTCTTCGAACTTACGAACTTCTTAGGACTTACGAAGTTTCGAGAATACGGGCCCTGGATCTGATGGGTTGTGATACAACTTCAAACTAACACTTTCTAAACAAATATACATACATAGACGTTCTAATATAACTAGTTTTACATGTACACGGTATATTGTGACAGTTTCATAATATATTCTAACACTTCATTCTGATATTTATATAATTGAGAAAGTGACACAACATCACTATATTATAATGAGTGTTACACAATTCCATTTTGAAATATTGTGACGTAACCATTCTAAAATACAACGTGACAAGTCTATGCTATTTGTTTAGACGATAAAACTATTTTCTTACATGTTATTATAGTTCCTATAATGGCAGAAAGTGAAGACAAATTCAGTTATGTAAATACACAACATACAATTAATCTTTTATCTAGAAATTGTAAAATATCTTAGAAAATAATGAATAATGCATCTTCATTAAATTATTTTCGTTTGATCATAATACAACCGAATGAATCCATACATATGCACACGTATCACCGACTCCGTGGCGTAAACCTTCCACCGCCTGCCACGGAGTGTGGAAGGTCGGTTTGTCAAACCCAGTTTGATTACCGGCAGCGTCATACCTAAAGACGGCAAAAATGGTAGTTGATGTCACCCTGCTTGGCGCTCAGCATAAAGGGAA
>JAUTBV010126206.1:0-12576 GCA_032361325.1 Lepetodrilus fucensis
AACGATTTCATTTTTTAAAATCTGTATATAGACAAAATGTATATAGACAAAATACAAATACTGCAACACGGGTGGGGCTCTAAATAATACCGAGGCAAATCCACTGGAACTTATGTCCACGCCTTAACCACTCGGACACCATGGTTAGAACCCCCAAAAACAACGTTATTGTTTTTATAGAATTTCGATAAGACTCATTTCTATACTTTCATTGTCTATCATTTTCTCTTGAAGATACGTGTGCTATACACTGATACACATGTGAAGCGTAGACGGTTATATATATATATATATATATATATATATATATATTGTTAATAAGTTAATAAGTACTTCTTATTAAACAATATCACCATGTCACTGGTACGAATTAGTAGCTACGTTTCACACAACTATTTTATTGTCAACGATGTATTTTCAGTACCATTATATAGTTCGTAGTCGCTACTCTATCAACCGGCAAATACTATCTCTCTCTCTCTCTCGCTCTCTCTCTCGCTCTCTCTCTCTCTCTCTCTCTGGCTCTCTCTCTCATTTCCTGTTTATATTGCGATATTATTTATGTAATAATAAATGGGATGCAATGTCATGTATATATTGGTAACACTTATTAACGTCAGATCACAACACTCATTTACATCAATTGACTTCCCATAAAAAAACATCAATAGACACAATTAGTGTGTGTGTGTGTGTGTGTGTGTGTGTGTGTATGTGTGTGTGTGTGTGTATGTGTGTGTGTGTGTGTATGTGTGAGAGAGAGAGACAGAAAGAGAGAAGAAAAAATAGAGTGTGTGCTTGTGTAGTTGTGCCTGTGTGTACGTGTGCGTATGTATTTGTGTTTGTGTGTACGTGTGCGTGTGCGTTTGTGCTTGTGTGTGCGTGTGTGTTTACGTGTACGTGTGTGCGTGTTTGTATGTGCGCGTGCGTGTTTAACAAATTGTGTGTGTCCGCAGTCGACCTGTTTAGATGCACATCTACATGTTACATTGTACAGGTCTTTGAGATGTAGTATTATTAGTAATGGAAACGTTTGATATTGAAATAGGAATGCTAAGTAGTATACGTTAGTCTCTATATAGCTAGTCTAGATAAAACGTAGACACTTTCTATCACTACAATATACGGTACTGCATACTGGGTATGTCTAACATGCATAGACACTTGCTATCTCTATTATACACTGTATTGTCTATGTTTGACATGTAATTCTTCAGACCGAATATGGATCTACTGGTGATGTTTTTTACATCAGGTCTGTCTGCACAGTCTGGAGACTGGCTGGTGGACATCAGAACAAACACGTCCACAGGCAGTTCTCGTTCAGGACACCTGGGAGATCAATTTCCAACTGGCGTTTTCTTTTTAAGAATACATTTACTATTGTCCTGGGGTAAATATATCTCTCTCTTCCATGTCAATCCTCAAACTGAGCATACAAAGCCACTCCATCAGCTACGTGAAGCGCGCAACTATTCCAATGTTAAGAATTTTTCCTTTGAACTTGATTGTATCTTGTAGAATAGTACATGTATATGTCATAGGTTTGAGTGTGTCTCTTCAGATAGGGACGTGTAACTCGTACTCTACTGCACAGAGTGGTCGATCTATACGAGTGTCTTCTTCCTTTAAGACTGGGTCATTCCGGAAAATACACGGTACCATTATGGACATTTTCCATTTAGGCTTAACGTCCATTTCCGCAGTCAAACGGAAATACAGTTAACTTCCAAATGTATATTTTCTTTTCTTTCTTTGTTCGTTTGGTTTCCGGAATATAAAAGTAGTATTTGTTCATGCGAATAAGAACAGTGTAATTACAATTGTCCGTTGAACACGAGCATGCTTGACTCGGTTATATTCAAGCTTCTCTACGAATAATAATAAACATTATCTTATTTATCATGAAAGCTTTATTTTTCAAGTATCATACATATACAATTCATTTCATTAGTATACACAGTTGCGTGGATGGATGAAGTCCAAGTCTATAATGTTACGCAATCCAATGTAGAGTTAATGTCAGTCTATAGAGCCGTTATATACACGTATCTACATATTTACACATTAATGTACAAACATTCGTTGCTCTCCGCCTGTGTTTTCCGTCGCCCATCACGGCTTTCGGTTCTCATGTTCACAGAAAAGTTCCATTGATACCAATGTTCTTTTCATCAATATAGAAGTATTTTAGAATGTACAATATATCTTGTATGTATTGGCTATTATGTACATATTTCAGCATACTTCACATATATAGTATACTTACAGCGGGTTTCTCACAGTGCTTATACACTGAGTACAGCATTGCTATCATTAACATGTTGAGCAAAATACAGATGCCTTTAAATGTCGGGATCCAACTCATACAATGTACAATATTATTTATAGCAAAGTAGAGTACATGTACAGTAATTACATTCATACAACTATACACAATATATTTTGACAGAGCATACCATCCATTTCAGCATTTCCATTCGCTTGCATATTCTGACACGCACGCGCACATTCACACACGCACACATACACGCACACACTCACACGCACACTCTACCGCTGCTATAACCGTATTGACGATCTCGTCGCTTCAGACACCAATGATGCCGCTGAAGACGAGTATTCGCTGGTATCCGGGGGTTCCGTCAGATGCTGTGGTTGGTCGTACCTCGTACGCTGGACGTATAATCTGAAACGATACGTTCGTGCACAAAGTTTAGCAGTGTTCTCAAACGAACCGAAAATATGTTTAAAAATTGGTAATTATTTTTTAAAATTTCTATTAGGTATGATATTTAATCACGAGTTAACAGTAAAGTTACTTTCAAGCAAGACGATTTAGTATGCAGTTATTCGGTAGTTTTATGAAGCAGGCAGACTTCACCTCTCATGACCTAAATGTTTTCCTCGGGGTGCATCCGAGCTTCCATTCAATGCTTGAGATCTGATTGCACATGTTGTCAACTGTACTAAGATATACTCTCCTAGGTCCCCGTATACTTACGATACCTAGTCTCTACATAACTAACAAGGCAACTTCTACTTGTAGACGAAACCGCCAACTCTGTGACGTTTCCAATCATATTGATACTAGACAGAGTATATGTAGTCGATCGCCCAAACTGTACTAGTCCTTTTCAAAGACATTTTGAAAAATGACAAACATTATTTAAAATCGAATATATTGCCACGAAACGTTTTTAACAAGGACTAAAGCTAGGAATCATACTATGTGTGTGTCCCAATACACAACTTACAGTGAAGATTATGACCAAATCGTAACGTTACTGTTATCCAGGCATTTGATAATATATTAGCACTTTCAACTATTTCACAAAGAGCAGCACATTATGCTGTTAATAATGCATGCGAGTAAGTCCTAGCAAGATGTTCATGACATCTCAACGCTCGTTCCTTGGTGTGTTTTAGTAGGAGGAGCTCCCCCAGTAACTGTGCACTACAGCACGGATTAGTGGAAGTTGGTAAGTTTATATTGCTCATATATATACACCGACATCATCGAACCTTGCCCCGAGATTACAGCCAATCTTGAGTAAGATATCATGCTACTCATATTTTATATAATGATTTGTGAAGAAAACTTTGGGTTGAACATGAGTTCGTTCTTTAAAAAGTTTCATAATCTCTGGGCCATTTCGATATTCGACGTGAACGCCTTCAATATTGTACTTGGTATCGTTTCTCGAAGCTCTTATAGCTATTACGATATCATTATGGTCTCATAGTAGTGGATATGAGAGCTTCGAGAAACGATATCTAATTATTAAAATTATTAAAATGTACGCTAATCATTAAAATTTGGTTGTGGTTATGCTCAGTATCTTCAACTTCCAAATCAATGTCAATTTCTTATTGTTCAGATAAAATAGTACGGGATTGAGTTAAAAGACAGTTTATCTACAAACTTATAAGTTCAAATGATTGTAGCTGTAGCCTGAGACTGCTGTACCTGACTTTAACAGTGCGTTGACTTCCAGTAAAAAAGTAATACATGTTGCTCATATTTTACTATGCTGAATAGTAAACACAGGTTGTTTACATATATGGAAACACGCATGTTTGAACAAATAATAATCTAAGCAATGTAACGTCCTTTATGACCTTTGAAATGTCAGAGATTCATATGACAATATTGCTAATTTAGGTGAACTGGTGTGCAATGCCATCTTCATCTTGCCAAATTGTTTTCATCCGTATTAAAAATTTGAAAGTCACATGTTACATTCTCAATATGAAATTGCAAGCATGGTGATGGTTGCAGATATCTGTGTTTGATTCTACATGCGGTTTGCTCTGCTGAATGTGAAGTCTTTGGAATGAACATTGCTGTGGAGTGCACACTATTGACTTTATGTGGATCTAGAGGATGTAAGGTTATGTAGTGCATGAACTGCTACATACTTCTAGATAAAGCAACATTACATTTGATTACATTTATTAGTTGGACTGTGCAATTGCTTTGTAGTTATGAGAACAGTATGATGTCATAATGAACCGCACTAAAATCACACATTTCACACGTTTAAAACAGCATACGTTTAAAATTTAACATAATTCTATATAGGGCTTCAAGTCCTTGAGATAGAGCTTCACTGACGTCTCTTTCCGTTTCATACTCTACGTCTATGAGTTGCGTACACTTATGTAGGCAATGAGCCCCCTTTTTTTTCGGAGGATGATTACTTTAATAATCATATTACATACATTTCCAGAGCAATAATATTGATTGATTGACTTCGTGGGTTAGGTCGCTGTAGGATTATTTCATCCTTATGCGATACACCCTTGAGAACAGCAATGGCTAGGAGCAACGTGCAATTAGTATATTATAAAAGAAAATACAAACAGATATTAAGATGGCACACAGTTAAGGGCATCCTGGAACCCCAGGCTATCATGACTACACATTAACCTCCGTCGTTTAGCCTGGTGTTCGAGGGTGGGTCAAGGGTCTTACGTACCTCTGCGCCCTACAGGCCACTGATGTGAGGACAGCGGCCACCAGGAACACGGTGCCTATCGTCAAGCCCAGGATGGCAGGCCAGTACCGGTTAAAGACAGTCTGAATGTTCAGTCTCTTCACCTGCAGCCCTATGTGCTGGGCCTCTGAATTGGACGGAATGGCCACCAGCACCTCCTCCTCGTGCAGAGTCCCGTTCTCGTCTGAAGTCACTACTTTCACAATCTTAGTATTTCCTGGCACGAACAAGCCGTCATTGGGAACGTGGAGTCTAGGTCCGTGATCTGCCGTGCTGTTCAGTAGAAAGACCTTCTGTTTAGGCGCACGGTTCACTGGTGTATCTTTCTTATTACTGTCTGGTTTCTTTACCACTGGCTTGTCTATACTGATACCAATAGTCTTGGAGTTTTTGGTATTTGATTTCGGTTTGGATTTTGGTTTCAACATGGGTTTGTCCACATTAATTCCAATCTTCTTATTATCAAACTTCTGTTTTGTTTTTGAATTTGGTTTTGTAACTCTAGGTTTACCTAAATTTATATTTATATCAATGCCCTTGTTTTGTGTCTTCTTCTTCGTAGGTTTCACAGCTATATTTTTCACATTAGATGCCGTCTTCTTCTTGCTAACATTGTTCTTCTTTTTGCTAACATTATTCTTCTTAACTGTAGTGGTGGTCTTCTTGCTAATATTGTTCTTCTTGCTAACATTATTCTTCTTCACTGTAGTGGTGGTCTTCTTGTTAACATTGTTCTCCTTCTTGCTAACATTATTCTTCTTCACTGTAGTGGTGGTCTTCTTGCTAACAGTAGTATTCTTCACGGTGGTAGTAGATGTAGGCATAGTAGTCTTCTTTTGAGTTGTCTTCGTTTTACTAGCCTTTCGTGGATCGTGCTTGCCTTTTGGTTTCTTCGTCTTGTCTAGTTCTGCTCCAGGGATGGTTGTCCAGTCCGGTAAAGTGACAGCAATTGTCACAGGTTTCATAGATGATGTTAGTATTTTCCCTAGCGATATTCCAGTGGTTGTCTTAGAGACGGTTGCTTCTGTGGTCGAAATAATCGTACTAGACATCGTTTTCTTCGTAGCATTTCTCGTTGTTGCTCTTGTCGATGTCGTTATTGTTGTTGACATCTTTACCGTTGTTTTTCCAGAGGCAGTCTTGCTGGTCGTGATTGTAGACGGCCGAGTTGGTATCTTGGATTTCTCAGTAACGTTCGTTCTTGTCCTCACTGAGGTATATTTCGGTGTTGAAGTTCTCAAACTGTTCTTCTTATTGCTTAGGTCGTCTCCTGTTGCCTTAGACTTGTGATTTCCTGACTTTGAAGACGGTGTTGTATGCTTCTTTGATCTCGTTGAAGTATCTTTCTTCAGGCTTGTCGTTTCTCCAGGAGAACCTGTGGGCGGTTGTTGACGTGTCGGTGTTACTGAGTAGCCGTGGATGTTACTTCTGCTAGACGAAACTGTTTTCAGTGAAGTACGTGGTCTTGATGTTCTTCCTGCTGCCGCTGAGATCGGAGTTGACTTTGTGTTGTTGACTAGGTCCCCGCTGTACATACTTCCAAGGATGTGAGGAAGGAATTCGAAAAGATTCCATCCCTGGTTTCCCTTGGTACTGGATTCTGAAGTAGTAGGTGTCACAATGATATCCTTTTTGGCATTTCTTGAAGGAACTGTTGCTCCCTTGTGCTTGGTCTTTCTGGAAATGTCCGGTGTGTTCCCTGAGTTTGTAGTCTGCCCTCTAGATTTCGGAGCTGGGGTTCGTAGTGGCTCTCCTGTGGTGTGGACTTTACCATGAATCGACGTTGTTTTATTCTTTATTTGACTGGTAGTTCTACCTCTGTGCAACCATGATGCAGTTGACTTTGTTGGAAAGGACGTTGTCTCAAGGGCTGGTTTCATTGTGGATTGATTTGTTGTCGTTGCTTTTCTTCCTTTCTCTGAAGCTCGGTGTGTTTTCTCTGTGGATTTCAATTTCACTTCAATGTTCTGCTTTCTAGGCAATACAGTCTTCGTAGTTACTACGTACTTCTGGCGTGTTGTTTTGCCTGAAATGTCTACGTGTTTCGATGATTTGGACCCACTTACGCGTGGTTTGCGACTAGTTGACACGCTTTTCGATACTGTTGTAAGATTCGTCCCATCCGTGGTCTTCTTTCCCTTAGCGTTTATGCTAGTACTTGTAGATTTAACTTCAGTCGTTCGTCTTCTCCATGACCTTGTTGTAGCCCTAGAGTAACCTGCCTTTATTTCTGCCTTTTTATTACTATGGGTAGACGTTTGTGAACCCTTAGTAGTTGTCATCCTAGGTCTTTTCCATGATTTGGTCGTTTTAGCTTTGATGAAAACCGGTGGTTTTGTGGAAACTCCTGCGAAATGTTTCCCTCCGAAATTTGGTTTCTGGCTACTGGTTCCTACTCGCTGCCAAGCTCTGGTTGGTCTGACTGTAAAATATGTTCTTTTCCCATCACTTGGCTTAGACTCAATTTTAGTAGGACTTTTAACTGTAGGTTTGCCTCTAATACTGTTTCTGTTCCACCATCTGGTTACTTTCACAGTGGCAACGGTCGTGAAGGACTTGGGCACATCTGTTGTCATGAGCTTCACTCCAGTCTTCACACGGGAGGCGGAATCCTTCCCACTTTTTCTCTTCCACGATTTGGTTGTGTGTAGTTTAGTTTCTACAGCTTTGGTAGTGGCAGACTTGGTCTTAACATACGTTCTGGTTGTCTGCTCTTTCTTGTCCAATCTCTGCCACGACTTCGTTGATTTCATGGTAAATATGTCTGCCGTTTTCTTTGGTGTATTAGTTATTTTGACACCTTTGGCTGTCACATGACTTGGATATCCCGTGTTCTTCTTACCATTCCTATCCCATGACTTGGTTGATGCCACTGTAATAACTTCGGGTTTAGTGACAAGTATGTCCGTAGTCTTGGGGTTGAGTACAACGTGGGATGTTTTTTCTTTCTTGCTCTTCCTTTTCCACCATCTTGTTGGTTTTACCGGCAACGCTGCAGTTGGTTTGGTGGTGGTGGTCTTCGTAGTTGGCATAATAGAAACCTTGTTCTTCTTAGTGGTTTTCGCCCCGGTCTTCTTTGATTTATCAGCCGATTGTGTGGATAGTTTTATAGAATCGGTAGTCTTGCTTTTCTTATCCTTTTGTTTAGATCGCATTGGAGTCGTAACTGTTGTATCAATAGTGGTCGGTGTTGTTGATGTTGTTGTTAGTGTTGTTTGTCGTAGTTGCGGTGGTGATGGTGGTAGTGATGAAGTATGGATATTTCGTGACTGTTTCGTGGTCTGTATCTTATCAATTCTGTTTATGCGTTTGTTCTGTTCTGATGGCCGCCCTTGCTTCCTATATTTGGATTTATGGTAACTGTCTTCTTCCCACGACTTCAATCTAGGAATAGATTTCAAGTGAATCTTTGGTGTTTCTGGTGTTGTTTGAGCGTCCATTTGTTTTCTTCCTCTAGTAGTGATTCCAATTGTACTCATCAACCCAGCCCATATATTAGTCTTCCCTTGCTTCGTCTTCTTATCTGACACATAACGCCAGTTGTTTGTGGTTGGAGAAACAGTTATCTCATCTTTGCTAGAAATGTTCTTCTTTAGGTTGTTTCTTCCACCGGACAGCTTAAACCTATTTACGGATTTACGATAATTTGGAGCAATTATACTCTTAGTGTTTTTAGGCTTCGATGTAGGGGTGGTGGATATATTTACTTTCTGAGTTGTCTTTATTGTTTTGGATCGAATTGTTGGCTTGATGCGATGGTTCATCTTTCCATTGTTCTTCTTTGACATCCTCGTGGTCGAAGAAGTCGTGCTTGTAGGAACTGTTGTCGTGTGTCTCTCAGTGACTCCTGGTCTTCTAGGAGCATTTTCTTTCTCGTGTTTCTTTCCCCATGTTCGCTTCTTAACTACTGGTGCTCTAGTGAACTTTGATTGCCTGGTCTTAGTTTCCTGGGTAGCTTGGGAACGTTGAGTTGTCGAGTAAACCTTAGATGTTGAACTCTTTCTTTTCTCTTTCACGATAGGAGTTGTTGTCAAATACGTGCTGCTCTTTTCCTCTGGTTGTCTTTTCGTATTGACTGAAGTAGTTTTGCGAGGTTGCATCTTGATATTAGGTGTATACGTTCTTGAAGTTACTAAACGTCGACTGGATGTTGTCGTGTGTAATTTTCTTGTGGATGCTTGTGTCGTAGTTGATTTTCCATTAGTTTTCTGAGTCACTGTCACAGCTTGCGATTTAACTTTGCGTTTTGGAGATGCTTTCTTCTTGTTCTTCTCTTTATGCTTAAGTGACCTGTTGTCCTTCTCTGTTGGGGATTTCTTTAAAATAGGACGTGTCTTCTTACTAATGTTCTTGTTTCTTTCCCTTTCTTGTTTGGCTAGCTTGTGCGAGTCTCTGATGTTGTAGACCTTGCCGTTATTGACACCTGCTGGCAATACTTCTGGAGTTGGGACAGTGGGTGTGGTCTGTGACTTCTGCCACCACTGAGTGAAGTGTGTCCACCCTGATGACCTCGGTGGAGTCGTCTGAGGAGTCGCTGTACTTTCCCACTCCCACCATCGCCGTCTTGTGCTCGTGTCCGGAGATGCATTTTTCTGCTCATCCCGACGTTTATCTGCTCCCCTGTGTGACTTTGTCGCTTTTATCCTTGACGTAGGTGTTGTTGTTATCGTCGTAATAGCCGTCTTCGTAACTGGTTTCCGTGACACAAATGTTTTGACCGTAGCTACTGTTATTTTCTTTACCTTTTCTGAAATTTTCTTACGTTTGTATGGTACAGCTGTAGATTTCACCGACTTCAGAGGGGATTTCATTTTGGGCTGAGCAGATGCTTGTCGACTAGTTGTTGTCCTTAGTCGGTTTGTTCTTAGTCTAGTTCTTGTAGTTTCTTTTGGTGTACTTCTAGCTGGAGTGGAAGTTGTTGATCTATGAGGAGGTGTAGCTTGTATCACCACGTGGCTTGTCTGTGGCTTGAGACGAGGCTTGTCAGTTGTCTTTTTTCTTGTTACATCCTTCACCCTTGTTCGAGTTGGTGTCTTCGTTGAACGTTGATGTGATGTATCCTTTTTCGGTGCAGTCTTCTTTACTCCGGGACGAAAGGAATGTGTTGGTTGTGGGTTCTTCCTGTTTACAGATTCTTTGACTTTGCTTGGTAAAGTCGTACCTCTATATTTAGTATTTAGTCCTTTGGTTGCTTTACTTGAGGACCAAGACTTGAACGCCGATTTAACAGTAGAGGGAGTTTTCATCCGGGTATTATTTGTGTTCTTGACTTCCTTCTTCTTAGTGGGCGGTAATCTGGTAGTCGCTTGAGACGTTGACCGAATGCGTTGTGTTGTTTTCTGGGCGTTTACCCGTGGCGTAGTGGTTCGTCTGGTAATAACGCGACTCCTTGTCGTTCTTTCAGTTGGTCTTGACGCCACATGCGATGGTCCGCTGTAATTTCTGGTTTTGCTAGTAACTTTAGGTTTTGTGACAACTTCACCTTTCGTATTCTTATTGGCCATCTGGTGCGATTTGTTCAGTACATGTTTAACATTCGACTTCTTTGATGGAGCTTGTACCGGTAAGTTTATCTTCTTGTTTCTGCCTTGTTTCCGTGTCTCTGTACGATGCTGTATGCGCGAAGGTATCCTGCCCTGTGATTTGGATTTACTTTTCTTATTCTCTTGTTCAGATTCGTCTTGTAATTCAAATCTGTTTTTCAACAAATTTCCGAAATTCCTTCGCTTTTGTCCATTACGTCCGCGCTTTCGAGAAACTTCAGCTGTTTTCTTCAATACTGGATGCACCCTGTCCCTGGACCCTTGTTTATATGACACTGGGGTTGTCCCACCACTGTTCATATTTGTTACAACGGCCGTGGGTGAGGTTGTCGTCTTGAGATATCTCTGTGTCTGGCTGTAAGCGGGTTTCCTGGTACCCCATGGCATAGGCGTATTCTGGGTGTGCCACTTATGTCTTGGAAAATATAGTTTCCTTACTGTCGTCTGGCCCAGATCTGCGCGACTTCTTGTAACTGGTTCTATGTTCTTGTGACTTCTTGTAACTTGTTCTTTCTTCTTACCCTTTGAAATACTTGCTCTTGAATTATGTTTTGTCTTCCTGATAACGTTCTTGACCTGCCCTATCTTCTTCTTCTTCTGACTACTTCCGATAGCTACCCGTCTGCGACTACTTGGGTTTCTTGCTGGAGGACGTGTTGAAGTTGGTGTTCTGGAACTCTTCATACTGGTTTCTTTTCTCCAAGTCCTAGTGGTTCTGGGTGGAGGTGGTGATGGTCGGGATTTGATCTGAGAACCTGGTCCAGACTTAGATTTTCTAGTGTATGTTTCCTCTGAAGAAGAGAACGGTGTTGGTCTTGATGCTGGAGGTCTGGCGGTTGCTGGCGATGTCACATAGCTCACCTTCTCTTTCCAGCCTGACTCTGTACTGCTTCCTGATGGTCTTCTGAAGGGTGGGATGCCATGTTTGATTCCCCATCCGGACCTCCGCTGTCCAGTCGTCCTCCTCGCTTGCGTAAACCCACGAGTTGTCATTTCACCTCTATGTCTATTGCCCGTCATGTGTTGTGACACAGGCGTTGATGAAATTCGAAATGCTGGGGTATCTTTGCCAATGAAACCTTTCACTCTTGTCGTGTTGTATGATAACTTTCTGCCATCATTTCCTACGGCTAATCTTGTTTTGTGGTTGTAGCTATTCACTCTATTTGGTCTATTCTTATGATGTTTGCTGTCGGTCGCTCCTCTTGATTGTTGTGCACCAGCTGCTGGCGATGCAATTCTTCTTCCGAGATCAGTTTTCCCTATGCTTTGTCGTCCCTGTGAAGCCTTGGGCATTCCATATCTTCTGTGTGAATACTTGTCATCGCGAGAACCAATAGCAGGAGTATCGTCGTCATTGCCTATCATCGGTTTTTTCCACTGACCGTTTTCCCATCGGTGCGATGTGTGTGAATCGGTATAGTCCATTGTTGTTGTAGGGGGGAGAGTCGACGTCGATCCCCTGTCGGGGGTGATGTATAAGGGGGTCCTTCCTGAGTTGTCCCAGGGCCACTTCTTCCACTCTGGCGGGGGTTTCAGACAGTCCTCGTCAGTGAAACAGTGGACTGACCATTCGAATTCCAGCCTGAAATACAATAGAAACGTCATTAATAGATGACATTTACAGTTTTCGTAGTAAGTGTAAATCATGGAACATCTATGCATATTGATATATATTTGTATTAATTTAGAAAATTTAATATTTACAATAAAAATTGACTGTATGTACATATATTTCAGTACTTACAGTGTTTTGTCTGACTGTCTGTACAGATATTTCAGTACTTTCAGTGTTTTGTCTGACTGTCTGTACAGATATTTCAGTACTTACAGTGTTTTGTCTGACTGTCTGTACAGATATTTCAGTACTTACAGTGTTTTGTCTGACTGTCTGTACAGATATTTCAGTACTTACAGTGTTTTGTCTGACTGTCTGTACAGATATTTCAGTACTTACAGTGTTTTGTCTGACTGTCTGTACAGATATTTCAGTACTTACAGTGTTTTGTCTGACTGTCTGTACAGATATTTCA
>JAUTBV010126217.1:0-12574 GCA_032361325.1 Lepetodrilus fucensis
TCAACTGTTATAGGCTATAGTAACTGTGTGCCAAGTTTGTTGCTTGTATCACAAAGTGCACGAAATGGCTCAAAATGAGCCTTAAGCGACCGGACTAATATGTCAAATAAATAGGTTGTCACCATCACAAATAAGACCAAGAATATACAATAAAAATTACACAATTTGTGTCTGATTTATTCGTTAAATCGTTTGTAATTTTAAATTTACATTTAATATGGATGTTGGTCAAACAACAAGCTTGCTGCATAATTCATATAATACTCTTATTTTCAGATGGTTGCCAAAGGAAAAGATGCATTAGAACTCTTTCCATCAGTTGTGAAAAATGTTGTATCAAAGAATTTAGAGGTAATTAACAATATCATGAGAACACCTATTTGTATTTACTTATTTGTGATATCTCTTGCATTACAAGTCAGTTTTTTATCGTTTGAAACTGTCTCCCCCGAAACAGATTCGGGGAAATCATAAGTAGCACAACATGTAATATGTCTGTAGTACAATTCTTGTCAAAACATTGTTTTGAACACAATGAAGTTCAAATGACAAATTTATTCCCCTTGTATACATGTATTTATAAATGACTTTCTGTAATATATAAGAACGTTGTAAAGTTGTAAAGCAGTGTTATTGTGGATGTAGATCAAGAAACTGGTGTACGTGTACCTGACTCGCTACGCAGAGGAGCAACAAGATCTAGCCCTACTGTCCATCAGCACATTCCAACGAGCTCTCAAGGTACGAGTGTGTATTATCTCAAACATAGTCTTGTAGCTAGTATCTAGTAATTATCTCATGTTTGTATCTAGTAATTATCTCATGTTTGTATCTAGTAATTATCTCGTATCTATCTTGTGGAGGGAGAGATTTAGGGATCAATATAACGTGCCAATAACTAGGTGTGTAATTTTTCGAAATTATCGAAATTGTTTTCCATTTATGTACAGCAAATGTCATCAACCCTTATCTTATTATCTAACACTGATATTGATTTTAAGTACGATCTGATACCAAACGTAACCCCACATCAACGGGAACTTTATTTTCCAGGATCCGAACCAGCTGATCCGAGCGAGCGCCCTGCGAGTACTGTCTAGTATCCGAGTGGCGGTCATCACGCCCATCATGATGCTGGCTATCAAGGAGTCGGTCATGGACATGTCCCCGTACGTCAGAAAGACAGCCGCCCACGCCATTCCTAAACTCTACAGGTCAGAACAGTCGCAGAGTACTCACCGTGTTAAAATAAGTATTTTTAGTTTCCAAGTCAGGTCTTCTGCATGGCATCGTTTCTTGAAGCTCTCTTAGCTGCTAAGGAACCATAGCACTCTCTTAGCAATGTATTAGATATCTGCAAAGAGAGTGCTATGGTCCCTTGACGGCTAAAATAATTTCGAGAAACGATACCCAGATCCGTAAGTTTGAAGAATTAAATAACTATTTCCTTATTTAATTTTAATTTAAATTTGGTTAATTTCGTTAGAGATTAACTATAAAAAAATCCCTTAGACTTATAAAGATACAATCATATAACTAACTAGTTTGTGCAGTATAATATTTTGTCATGGTTAATTTAAATATCCTTGGACTTTTCTGTTCCTTCATATGTTGATATCCCAGAGGTTTTCTATTGCAGCCTTGATCCTGAAACTAAAGATCAGCTGATTGAAGTAATTGAGAAACTGCTTGGTGACAAAACTACGGTAATTTTTTTGTGTGCGAGGACCTTTTTATTGAACATGTATACTTTATCAACATTAGAACCTCATTATTGTAGCTTTCATAAGCTGAATCGCAATTTACGTCTGAATCGCAATTTTCACATAAAATGTTGTTCAGTAATAATCATTTTATGACATGTGTATATATGTTCATCTCATTGGCAGTGAAGTGGAATTTAATTGTGATGATAAATTAACATTTCAAGTCAAATTAGCATTAGGAATAGGAGGAAGTCTGTGAATGTGTGACGTATGTGTGTGTTTCTGCAGTGATAGAAACTAACTTTAAAACATACTAGCAGTAATGACATTGTAAATTCCATAATATTGTACATGATGTATATATAACATGTATGTTTGTGCAAAATGGAACAACATTTTTAAAAAAATAAAAATTAAAAAATTTAAAAAACATACTAGCTCGAATAGTGATACAAATAACAAACGTTCTGAATTTCTACTAGCCCTCAGGATACTTTTAGCACTGTGAGAAATGGCCGGGGCTAGAGGACAAGTGTTAATTTTGATCCCTGCTTTCTGTTTCTGATCAGCTGGTAGCAGGAAGTGCTATTCAGGCCTTCGAGGAAGTGTGCCCTGAACGCATCGACCTGATCCACAAGAACTACCGCAAGATGTGCAACCTGCTAGTTGACGTGGAAGAGTGGGGTCAAGTGGTCATCATAAACATGCTGACCAGATACGCCCGCACCCAGTTCCTCAACCCCAACGAGACGGTACGTAGATCTCTCGGCATTAACCTAGCACTAGTCTCTGTTCACTCAGGCCAGCATTTAACAAAAAGGTCATGCTAAAACAGGAAATGATACTAGTCAGAATTCAGCGATAGAAACTTTATGACTTCCTAGCCCGAAAAATGATACAAATAACAAATGTTATGAATTTCTCCTAGCCTTGGGATACCTTTAGCATGAGGAGAAATGCTGGGGCTAGTGTTAATTATGATCTTTACTGGTCTTGTTTCACGTGAAGCTCAATTTTCGCCATGATTATGCAGGGCTGTATTGCTCAACCAGCATGTTTGGCTTTCACCCATACACAACGATCTATGGTATAATTAAATATTCATTAGTCACATATAGGTGAAACTGAAAGATTCCTGCTGTTATGTGAAACAATAACTCATTCACATACTCATACTTCAGATATTTTGAAGTTAAAGCAAATGACCCAAGAATTATGTTTATACAGAAACACATAACTTTATCAGGAAATAAATTTGTTCTGTTCAAGGCATCTAAAGATTCATTAGAAAACATTGCTAAACTTCTTCTGACATTTGTCTCAAGTTTCAAAATCATCATGTATGGGTGAAATATTCCTGCTGTGACAAAAAACAATTCAATCAATTCCAGAAAACAATAGTCGTAGCTAGCTGTACATGCATAGGGAGTCGCGACTATCATAGAGCAGCAATCATTTGGTGCTACAGGACCTAGATCAGTGTTGTTCTGTTCTCCAGGTCAGTGTTGTTCTGTTCTCCAGGTCAGTGTTGTTCTGTTCTCTAGGTCAGTGTTGTTCTGTTCTCTAGGTCAGTGTTGTTCTGTTCTCTAGGTCAGTGTTGTTCTGTTCTCTAGATCAGTGTTGTTCTGTTCTCCAGATCAGTGTTCTGTTCTCTAGGTCAGTGTTGTTCTGTTCTCTAGGTCAGTGTTGTTCTGTTCTCTAGGTCAGTGTTGTTTTGTTCTCTAGATCAGTGTTGTTCTGTTCTCCAGGACACAGTCGACGACGTGGACAAGCCGTTCTACGAAGACTCTGACAAGTCATCCGAGGAGGAAGATGAGAAGCCGGACGAGCTGAAGAAGAAGCCGTACATCATGGACTCCGACCACCGGCTTCTCCTCAGACAGGCTAAACCATTGCTCAATAGCCGGAATGCAGCAGTGAGTCCATACTTTGTCTAAACATGTCGTCTAAAAACAAAGTGTTCTTTTTTATATATATATATATTTTGTGTTGTTGTTATACATATATATATAAACAAATGTTTTAACCGATGCAGTGTTTTTGTTACCTCATCCTACTTCTCAAACTCGAAGAATAACTAGTAAAGCAATCGGGCATGTTGATGACATGTCATCTATGTATTACAAGGCATACTTCACATGGCAGTATACCATTGACAGTGCATCAGTATGTTCAGTGTTATACGATCGTCTCTTTAGGTTGTGATGGCGGTTGCACAGTTGTACCACCACTGCGCCCCCAGAGCGGAGGTGGGCATCGTGGGGAAAGCTCTCATTAGACTTCTCCGCAGTCACAAGTAAGTTCATTCCTTGCAGTTATTTCCTGCCCTATCCCCGGCTCAGAAGTTGCGAAACCTTTCGTGTTCATTTGTCTCAAATAATAATAATGTGGACATTTATATTGCGCCAAATCCATGCTCGTGGTGGTATATTATTACCCGGTCAACGGATCTGTGTGCACTTAACTCGCTGGGGAGTATACGTGGGTCAAAGAAATTCCCATGGCAACTTTAAACTCCATAATCACTCACTCGTGCTCAACTCAATTTTGTACATAAATTCCTGTGCTGAATTTGCGTTGAACGTTTGATCGTACTAAGTAACATCGCACAACCTCAGACTTAGATTTTCTCAATTGTGCTTAATGTAGACAGGTATTTTCTTGGGGCTATGGCTGTGGTTGGACTGAGTGAAAGATCCTGAGTTCGAACCCACTCCGAAGACCTTTACTTGCATCATTGTTCATAGAATCATGCTTCCTGGAAGTTACCAATATGCTGACATGATCATGAGAGGATGCTTCATCTGTACTGTTACATCAACGTGTATGTGTGATCTAAAACAATAACTCAATCACTCTACTGTTGCAGTTTAGTTATCATCCTCGGTTTGTCAGCACCCCGGGTTATCTGGTTTATTATTAACCCAGGTTATCTCAACTGTATTTTCTTTTAAAGGCATTCATCGCAAATATGTGAAAGATTTCCTGCAGCAACATTAATCTCCATAATTGCTTACTCACTATAAAAGGCATATTGTTACCTTATTCTAGTCGTTGCAAATGGGTGAAAGATTCCTGTAACAACATTCATTTCCATAATTGCTCACTCACTATAAAAGGCATATTGTTACCTTATTTTAGTCATTGCAAATGGGTGAAAGATTCCCGCAGTGACCTTAAACTCCATATTCACTCACCATATTCTAGATTTTTGTTGTTGATATTTTCAGGGAGATCCAGTATGTTGTCTTAAGCAACATCGCTACTATGACCATCAAGAGGAAGGTTAGTAAAGCATTCTTTTTAACCACAAATGGTTTTTTCCTCTTGTCTGTATAATTCAGATTGTAGCTTTCAATGTACAAACCGATTTCTATCCTTAAACAAATTCTATTAAAAAGTTTCTATGAACACGTTTCTATTATTATTATTACTGTAATAGTACCATATTATTACTATTATTATTATTATTGTTATTTATTATATTATTATTATTATTATTGTTATTTATTATATTATTATTATTATTATTATTATTATTATTATTATACTGCTCTCATAATATTTTGACTTTGTGTTTTCCTAGGGGATGTTTGAACCATTCCTGAAAAACTTCTACGTGAGATCTAGTGACCCTCTACACATCAAGCTCCTTAAGGTCAGTTGTGTCTCGTGACCTTCCTACTCGTGATTGGGTGGGCAGTAGCACAGTGGTAGAATGTTTGGATTTTGGAGCCAAAGGTCCCAAGTTCAAATCCCGTCCTGGCATCAATGTTTGTGAAAGTTACCTTTCTTATGCGATATTGATAGGATACACTGTCTGTAGAGTGACGATATTAATATGATGTACTGTCTGTCGAGTGACAATATTGATAGGATGCACTGTCTGTAGAGTAGTCTTTCAGATAGCATCCTTGGCCTTGTCAGTACCAACCAGTGCTCGCAGGTTTACTGCAACATTCAGCGCTACAGATGTTGCAGGTTTCCTCCTGCCTTCAACTGACAAGCCGTGATATGAATGAAAGAATCTTGAAAGTGGCTCTAGACCCCAATTTTAAAAATAAATAAATAATATCAAATGTCTTCTCTATTTTCAGCTAGAAATCTTGACCAATTTAGCAACCGAGACGAATATATCTACTATTCTGAGAGAATTGCAGGTAAGTGAAATAATATGGGCGTAACTTGGACCACCTTTTGTCCATGATGATCTTGGACTGTGTAATGAAATATATTCACCCATGCTATCAAATGAGTAGCATTCACTTGTCTATGTATATTCTGAGTTATAATTCCTTCTGTTACAGACATATGTTCTGAGTTATAATTCCTTCTGTTACAGACGTATGTTCTGAGTCCTGACAAGGAATTTGCAGCTGCTACAATCCAGGCCATTGGAAGATGTGCCAGCAACATCTCTGAGATCACAGACACGTGTCTGAATGGACTAGTCCACCTCATGTCTAACAGGGACGGTAAGGCTGAGTTCTGACCATCAATGACACAGGACAATAGTTAACACATTTCACTAATTTAATTGATTTATTTCAATCCTTCAAAAAATCGTACTCTAAAAGGTTATTTCACCTTGGTGCTAGATCTCTGATAATGTTTAATCAACAATTTTATATCGTTGTTTTTTTTCTCATGTTGTTTCAGAGAGCGTTGTTGCAGAAAGTGTTGTTGTTATCAAGAAGCTTCTGCAGATGAACGTGAGTGACATTGTGTGACATTTCTCTGACGTCATTCTCTAGCATGTCTCCCTGTTTAAACTGTATGCTGCTTGGTATTGTGCCAACTTTTCTCCACCTACTTGTGGGCACAAATATTCTACTATTTGCCATCTTTACCCATTTTCTAAAACTAATTGAAATCTTATCATATAGTTTTAGCCTAATTAAGCTTATAATTTCTGCTGCCTGACTATAATAGTTAGTAAGACAGCTTTACTGTTTAATAAAAACTTCTTAAATTATATATTAATCCTTAAAGCCTTGAAATTATGAAACCTTTTAGTACGATTTCATACTCAACTAAAGATATTATTCACAAGTCCTCATATAAAATTTCAGCTTGATCGTGACATTGTACTCAAAAGTTTCATAATCTCCAGACAAGATAAATTTTGTAGGATCTGTGGTATTCAATTTTAATTGTTCATGCACTGCATGTAAGAACGATACCTTCAAGACTATATTTATTGAGCTTTCTGTCTTTGGTATTCATTGTGGTAATTTAAACATTGTGATATATGTATCATTTCCAGCCTAAGAGTCAGAAGAAACGGGTATATAATAATATTGCAAATTTGGTCTCGGTTCTTTCAAATACATTATGATGCTCGCCGTCAGTCAAAATGCAACGTCTTAGCTGAAGTAGAAACACTATATGTGCATATATTGTATTGTTTCCATGTCACAAATAAAAATTGGCAGAGAATAATGACAAGAATACCGAATACATCAATCTCTAATCATTTGTTTTCATCTCCACAGTAGAAATCTTTTCTATTTTGACTTTACTAATTTTCTACTTGGCTCACTTGATTTAAATACCTAATGAGATTTTGTTCATGTCCATCTTGGCATCCATCTTGGGGTACTCCTATTTATGTTCGTGTTGTCTCTATCAATCAAGATTAATACCACCATAACAATTAGGTAATCATTTTATGATTATTCACATTCCTATTATATGAAAACAGACACACACAAAAATACGTTAAGTATTAACTAAGTTCTGTTACATCGAATCTGTCAGTGATAATATATAGGTACATAAATATCTATTTATATTAATTTATGAAGTGAGCATCAAAGCCATAGGATGTATTTAATAATTCCCTTCACTAGAAATAAATCCAAAATAGTATGCTTCCTTCAAGGTACTGCTATGAATCTGGTTAGAGTAACAAGAAATATGTTCTGTTGTTGAAAACAAATGTTACTGCTGACTGACTGCAAACATCACAGGTACAGGCAATGCATGTGCTTCTTGTTTGGTGATTGTCGTGGATTCCTAATGATTGTTCTGGGTCCTAATGGTTGTCTTTGTGAAGTTCCTGGGTTCTGGTGATGGTAAGATTGTCCCTGGTGCCTAAATCATGATTGTCCCTGGAGCCTAAATCATGATTGTCCCTGGAGCCTAAATCATGATTAATGCCATCTTTTTTTCTTCTTTTATATATTTACTGATTTATTTATTGATTGATTTTTTAAATAATAATTTTTAAGCTATCTTCCTACCATAGCAGGAAATGACAATAACATTGATTTTATGTCCAGCCTAACGGTTCGACCCTTTCATGAAGGGTAGCTCTCCAGAATCTGAAAGTGTCGCACTGAGATTTTGTCGTAACATAGTTAGTGCGTGATGGTTCAGCCAGACATGTTTTGTCTTGCTGTAGAACAATTTTGATGACCTATAGACCCAAATTGTCTTTGAATGCGCATACATGGGAACATACTTAGTTGTATTGGAGCCTGTCCTATGTAACTAATGCCTAGAAATGAGCATACTTTTAGTTTTATTTAGGGAATGGGAATACCTTTAGTTTTAGTCTGGGAATGAGATTACCTTTAGTTTTAATCTAGGAATGAGAATATCTTTAGTTTTAGTCTGGAGATGGGAATTGATTTAGCCTGGAAATGGAATTACCTTTAGTTTTAACCTGTGATTGGGAATGGGAGTATCTTTAGCTTTAGCCTGGATATAAAAAAACCTTTAGTTTTAGCTTGGGAATGGAAATATCTTTAGCTATGGATGTGGAAAAACCTTTAGTTTTAGCCTGATAATGAGAATACATAGGAATAGCCTTAGTTTTGTTTTGTTGGGCCCGTGCTGTTGATCCAATGCCTGGGAATGGAAATAAACAACATAATATCCATATCAAATATTATTGCTGATGGTGTATATATGGTGTTATTATATAGTCTTGCTTATAGCTACTGGTTGTAAAATCTGAGGAAATAATTTCTACAAACACTTCAAATTAATGGAAAATCTTAATTGAAATATTCCTTCCTAACCTGACTCTCATTCACAAAGCAATTGTGATGTATGTAAACTTTTATTATGGATGTGTTCCAAAGAACAGACTTCCTTCAATATTGCTTGTCGCATGTGGCTGAAAGATCTGTGCTGTAACATAAATCATTAGTTCACGCACTGCATTATTGACACATGCAACGACCAGTTGTGAGCCGAGAGAGTTTGGCGTATTCACTTATTTGTGTGTGATGATGTTGCAGCCTTCAGAGCACAAAGGGATCATCATCCACATGGCTAAGATGGTTGACAAGATCATGGTGCCGATGGCTCGAGCCAGCATCCTGTGGCTGATTGGAGAGTACAGCGAGCGAGTGCCCAAGATAGCCCCAGACGTGCTCAGGAAGTTCGCCAAGAGCTTCATTCAAGAGGTAATTATTCGTGACATTTGTCAGCAGCACTGAATGTTAAAAGGCCTATTCAGCTAGATTTTAAAGCTATGTATCTGTCTTGTAAGCGCTGGTTTGTGCTGGAGTTTAGACCTGATCGTGTTGTCCATAGTCGTGTTGTAGAGATGGCGATCAGGCCACGAGATTACCAAATATTTTGAGTACAATTTGATGCTCAAGCTCAAAATTTACATAATGTTTAATGAACAAAACTTTGAGCTGGGCATGAATTTGTTCTCAGAAAGGTTTTGTAATCTCAGGGGCCAGGCTCTGAGATTACGAAAAAATTCTGAGTACGATCTCATACTCAACTCAGAACCTTGTTCATAAAACGTCATACCCTGAATACGTATGTTATGACGTCACACAGTGTTTTATGAACAAAATTCTGAGTTGAACATGAATTTGTAATCAGAAAGGTTTCGTAATCTCGGGGGCGAGGCCTGATGCAATGTGGTGTGTCCTCTATTATACTACATCATGTGTATCTTCTTCATGTGTTAGGTGTATGATGCATGTACCAGGTGCACTGTTGATGGTGTAAGCCTAGTGATATGATCCCGTCATTAAGCCCATGCCTAGTGCAATGTGGTGCGTCCTCTATGATGCTAGATCATGTGTATCTTCCACACTACAGGAGGACATTGTGAAGCTCCAGGTGCTGAGCCTGTCGGCCAAGCTGTGCATCACCAACCAGAAGCAAACCAAGCTTCTGTGTCAGTACGTGCTCAACCTGGCCAAGTACGATCAGAACTACGACATCCGCGACCGCTCGCGCTTCCTCAAACAGCTGGTGCTGCCCGGCGAGAACAACTCCGCTCTCGCCAAGTACGCCAAGAAGATCTTCCTGGCCACCAAGCCCGCACCTGTCCTGGCGTCCAAGTTCCAAGGTGGGTGGAGGTTGTAGGAGAGTATCGTCGCCTGTGGGTGAAATTTTCCCGCTGCGCCATAAAACATTAATTCAATCAATGTAGGAGAGTAGATTCCACAGGGATCCTGGTTGTAGTGATCTTACCTAGGTCATTTGATCTAACTCCACTACACTTGTTAGACTTGCCATCAAATGGCTGTATTTTGTAGCAGTAAGATATCAAAGCGTTATCGTCGGCATTGATAGTCTAATCTGTATGGTACTGCCATTTTATTTATGTTTTAATTAATTGCAAAATTTAGATATATTTCATGACTGTAGTTATATTAAGGATTCTGTTCTTGCATGTTGATTTGAAACCTTGGATGCACACGTAGATCAGGAGGGAAATAGCATAGATTCTTTCGTAGTTGCATCAGTTAATGCCCTTTTCAGGTATAACAATGTTGTCCAGGCCCCCGTTTCACGACGGCCTCCTAAAGTTGTGAGCTCCTAAAGTTATAACCCAGCATATCATCTCCTAAGTTAGATAAGTTAGGGATATGACTTAGGAGATGATAACTCAGATTAAGAGTTCCTCTGGACTAACATATGCCCGACGTACATGCAACCTACTTTTTAACATTTAGCACCTTTGGTGCCTTTTCAACTTTCCATGACTTGGTCTGCGGGCAAGTAACTCAAACTTTCAGTTTGGAGCCCTGGTTGTAATAACTGCATGACTTGTATTAATCCACTTGTCCTGCACTCCCCAGATCGCGACCACTACCAACTGGGAACACTCTCCCACCTGCTGAACACACGGGCACACGGCTACCAGGAGCTCCCGGAGTGGCCCACGGAGGCCCCCGATCCCACGGTGAGGAACGTGGAGGCGCCCGTGGTGTGGGCGGAGAAGAAGATCGTGGGCAAGAAGAAGAAGGGGACTGCGGATCTCAAATCCTTCTACTCGGATTCAGACTCCAGTGATGAAGGTATGGACCCTGCTAGATGGAATGCTGCAATGCTCATATTAACACTATATCAACACTGATATTTTGAATACTTTATCAGTGAAAGAACCTTGAAATCTGATTTAAATCTTTAAAAAAAAATTTTTTTTAAATGAACACTTTCGATGTTTATAAATTATGTTTCAGATGAGTCTGAAGAGGAAGACTCTGATGAGAGTGAAGAGGAAGATGATTCAGAGGCAGATGCCGAGAATTCTGAAGTTGAGGGGGAATCAGAGGAAGATGATGAGGAGGACAGTGAGGAGGAAGAAGACTCCAGCAAGGAAGAGGAGTCGGACGAGACCAGTGAGGAGGAGTCATCTGAGGAAGAGGTCATCGTCACAATCAAGAAGGTTTGTCAACTTTTTCAAAATTTATCATCTGATCTCTTTGTGTCAAGTTACTGATAAAATTCTGCAATATTCTGGGATGATAATTCCAGGGACGATCTCGTAAACTTGGTCGTGGCCTGTGAACCATGGATTCTGCCTGTTTCAGCGGAAAAGCAATTTCCAATTTTCATCCCTGAATATTTAAGACTAGACTGCATATCATCTTGTGTCATACCATCTTGTGTCATAACCATCCTGTTTCATACCATCATGTGTCATACCATGTTGTGTCATAGTTTGTGTTGTATCATTTTGTGTCATAACCATCATGTGTCATACCATATTATTTCATACCATCTTGTTTCATACCATATTGTGTCATACCATCTTGTGTCAAACCATAGTGTGTCATATCATATTGTGTCATACCATATTGTGTCATATCATATTGTGTCATACCATATTGTGTCATACCATATTGTGTCATGTCATCTTGTGTCATACCATCTTGTGTCAAACCATCTGGTGTCAAACCATAGTGTGTCATACCATATTGTGTCATACCATCTTGTGTCATACCATATTGTGTCGTACCAGTTTGTGTATTTGGTATTTTCCATTATCATTGATTGAGAAATATTTTCTTTGTTCTGTAGGAGACGAAAGCTGTGAAATCAAAGCCAGAGTCTGTGAAACCTGCCACAAAGAAGGACCCGTCTGATCTGCTGCTGGATCTCGATGACTGTAAGCAAAAACAACCAGCATTCTTTGTATCGGATTAACCCTCTCCCTTCTGGATCAGGGTATCCTTTCACAAAGCTCTCTTGTCCATTAAGAGACCATAACACTCTCTTTGCCGATAGCTAACACTGCAAAGAGAGCGCTATGGTCTTAGTAGATAAGAGAGCTTTTTTAATAAATACCAAGGCTCATGCACTGTTCTTTAGGGCATCTTCGGTTACCACCAGCATGGAGATGGTTAAAGAGCCATTGAATTTTGTTCAAAGAAGATTTACATGATTTGGACTTGTGGACAGACACAAATACAACAATTAATTCTCAAAGTATTTGTCATAATGTTGAAGTACCATGAGTTATGGTAACGTATAGTACAACTAGCAAAATGCTCTATTATTGCGGGTGACAATCTCAGATAGGACCAGTGTTCGAAATTACCGCTGGAAACCTACTGGCCCAAATAATGATACAAATAACAAATGTTTACAAAAAAAACATG
>JAUTBV010126228.1:0-12574 GCA_032361325.1 Lepetodrilus fucensis
ACTGAATCAGTAGTTATGCATAAATACGTTAACACTGTCGTCTATGGGATTTCTAATGGTGGTTTATAACCTATAGTCTATACGCCATCCAGTCTCACTTCATATCTTGTCATCTTCATGACCGCACCTGATCCCTCTCATACACTCGTTTGTTCATCACCGTGTAGTGTATTCTTTAAGCTTTCCACTGGATGCAAAACATGCTTAGCACACTAGTGAACCCGTGTGGATTATATGGTTCACTTCGCTGTCTCTCAAACAGAAATTCGACACCCGAGTTGTCTACCATTTAAACGCTTATATAGCCGTAAACTATAGTATTGAATACCACCGTAAACCGATCTGTTAACCATCTCATGAAAACGAATATCGCTCGATCTCTTCTTGGTGTTTTCTTATAATAAAGGCAGATAGATAAGCGGTTGTTCTTGTGTTGTAGGCATGTGCCGACTAGACTGATAAAAGCTGAGCATAATAACACCTAGTTAGCCAGAATATGCCCAGCGGCCAACAGACATACAGATACTTGTGCTGTGGTTTACCAGTTTACATACACAACATCCTGTTTTGTGCTGACAGAAGCTAGCCAGGACAATGCGCCAACTAAACGAGGGCAATAGGTCACTTCATACCATGATAGAATGTTCTTCGTAATTAAGGGATAGGTATTTCTTTTTCCACGTGTTGGGTTTTCTGTTAAACTAGCATTAAACTGCATAGTATGTCGACACGATCTGAAGAGTCAGATCAAGCTGTGTGATAAATTAGAGATATGTGAGCTTACTGGTGTGGGTGTCATGGGAACTATACGTACACCACCTGTGAGAACTATCACTATAGGCTGTCTTATTGTTAAACATGACTGAAGTCGCTTACAATTAATTATGTCTGTTTTATAGTAAATGTAAGCCTTAAATGGCACCTGTACGCATCAATAGTAATTTACGTCAATTCATGTTGCCCAATAAATTTACATTTTACAAATACCTCAACACCAGTGTCAATGTCGTTGACTATTAAATATGAGTCGGAAATGCATATCACTGTTTTCTACCTCCGCTGTCGGTGGTAGGCGAACTCCGTGATACATACATACAGTATCCAATTCTTTTAACGCGATATTGCATGTAGGGGGACTCTATTGCAACAATTTACGAAATACAAGGATGAAGAACATGTTCCAAGATATATATCCTGTTAATTTCCATTTAATCAGTTGCCTTTCGCTAGTAAGAACGAGAAAAACGGTTCTTTGTCAAAAGTATCGCTAGATATACATTTGCCTATAGGCCTACATATAGACAATCCTATATTTTCAAATAATGTAAAAGGCACAGTGAATATTGATGAACCAAACATGTCCAAAAGTTTGGAATATCATACAATATCGTGTACAGTCTGGTATGCAATGCACATCTCTAAAAGCTTCTGTGATTGGTGGAGATTATTAGACATTGAGGTTCTGCCGCCCGGTGCCGTTCGATTGGACCTATTCAGGTATGCAAATTAACTGTGTCACGTGGATATTGAAAGTTTGAGTCCTCGCGGAGTTCGATTCAGTGCTAGAGATAAAAAATCAGTACCTGCGGCATTCTTGACACTGCTACGAATTGTTAAATTTAGGATTCGTGAGTATTCGTGGAATTTTGTAAATACAATGTAGACACCAGCTATAGAAGGTCACTACAACAGACTGATGCAGGAGCCGAGGGTGGAAGGTTAAAATTGAATTCGTGACTATTCTTGACAGTTCGTATATGTATGCGTATACAACAGTTAAGAATACCTCCGAATGCCTACGAACCGATTACGATTCAATTACGATGCCTAAGAATGCACTACGAATTTGTTACGAATTAACTACGATTTTTTGGAATCGGGAGTTCGTGGCCAACATTTTCAACAGCTCAAAATGTTTGCTACGAATTCCCGATAGCTCAAGAATTACAAGAACTGACTACGAATAAATACGAATCAGTTAAGAACGTCACGAACTGATTACGATTCAACTACAAATCCTAAAAGTTATCAATTCGTAGCGATTCGTGGTCTGTATGGAACAGTAGCATAAACAACAGTAAAGAATACATACAAATGCCTACGAATCGATTACAATTCAATTACGATGCCTATGAATACACTACGAATTTGTTACGAATTAACTACGATGTTTATAAATCTGGAGTTCGTGACCAACATTTTGAACAGCTCACAATTTTTGCCACGAATTCCCGATCGCTCAAGAATTGCAAGAACTGACTACGAATAAATACGAATCAGTTAAGAAGTTCACGAATTGATTTAACGATTCAACTACGAATCCTAAAATGTATCAATTCGTAGCGATTTGTGGGATTCTAAAACCACGTGCACATCCCGTTGTATTGTTGTCTGGGCATTTGTAAACTTCAAGTACGCGTTAATAAAATTTGTTATAATAAATGTATTCTTTCTCTCTCTTTCTCTCTATTTCTCTGTCTGTCTCACTCTCTTCTCTCTCCTCTCTCTCTCTCTCGCTCTCTCTCTCTCTCTCGCGCTCTCTCTCTCTCTCTCTCTCCTACTACATGCAATGTCATGTCAACTTAATGAAACTTATATGCTCCAGTTTTACTGACAGATAATCGAACCATCGACCCAGACGATTTGGCAAAGTTGTTTGCCAATGTCAACCGGAAGTGGCACTACTATGACGGGAAGGAGGTTACAACCGCTCTTGAGAAGTGTCTATGTCTGTGTGGGACTTGGCTGGATGGTGGGTATATACTGTATTCTGATGTGCACTGCAACCATAGCTTGACAAATGATAAACATGCGGGTAGTATTGGTTTATTATAGAGCGGCGCCTCTTATAAATACGTTGACATAATAAATTAGTCCTCAAGACGGTGCCTGTATACGCTATAAGACGCAACTTTGTTAAGATGACTTTTATCACATCCCGATCTAGTTATCCTGATTAGATCAGGCAACACTTGCATGTCACATTCATAGACCGTGCTGTCACTTCTTTATTACAGGCAGCGTTAAACACTATGATGGAAACTTCCTTCATTGTGTTCCCTTCGCTCTGCTGAACGAGACCACCGTCACCAACCTCTTCCTTAGGGATGACCCCGAACACTCAGAACTCTTCCTATTCATCGGTATGTAGATATACGTAAGCCGATATTGCCATAGAGACTCGATACAGCTTTACTTAACGAAGGTATACTTAACGGAACTTCCATATATCTATAGCATCTATAATTAACGATATTGGTAGCAACAGCTCGCGAAGTTTATAAATAGTAGGCCTCAATTTTTATATTTGGATAAACATTCATTTTACATATTTCGTTTTCGATCGCCTCCGTCAAACACCCTGGGACACATTATTATTAGGAAGTTCGTTTTTGAGACTAGATGCGTCGGTGAATATCTATAACATAACTTACTGTCAACCAATCAGCCAGCTCCGATTTAACATAAGAGTTGCATGGGGTTGGTCGATGTGTTTAATGGCATTACTATCACAGTTGATAGACCCGTATAGTGGATAAACGAATTTCGATCTTAGACTAATTAGTAATTACGCTTTATTTATCCACCCAAAAGTTGTTATTTACTGATGTACTTAATCCCCAGTACTCAATAGTTATCAAACTATTAATATTTTCTATGAATATAGGAAACGTTCCGCTATTTATCTTGTCTTTGATGCATTAGTGTTCTAAGAAGGAATGTGAGCAAACATTAGAGTTATGTCCCCTTTGACATTACCGTTGCGTATTATATTGTATGTCCCCTTGTATTGATATAATGAAGCAAATAACAATACCACCATATTCAGGTTGTCTATCAGCTGTTTATGGGGGTTGGAATGGATGTTTGTCTACCATACAGCGGTGGAAAGCTTTTTGGAAGTACAAACATGATCTTATGTATGTCAAGTGAATGTATTTTGCAGTTGTAGATTAGATGCCTTTAGCACATGCAACCCTATGTAACCCTCTCATGTCAAGGCATAATATCACAGCTGATAAACCTGTCTAGTGGACAAACGAATTTCGATCTGAGACTAATTACGCACGATTTATCCACCCAAAAGTTGTTATTTACTGATGTACTTCGTCCCCAGATGTACTCGATAATATTGTATATGAATATAGGGAACGTTCCGCTATCTATGTTTCTTTGATGCATCAACTGATCTATGAAGGAAATTGCACCCAAACGTTGCCGTTACGTATTATATTTTAGTCGTACCACTGAGTTATGTCCCCTTGCATTGATATAATGAAGCAAATACAACTACGACCATATTCAGGTTTTCTATAGCTTGAACTAGTCCAAAACAACCATAAATATCTGTGATAGTATGTACTTCAAAAAAGCTTTTCACCGCTGTGTGATTGACAAATCTCCACTGCAACCCCCGATCAGTTGATGCATCAAAGACAAGATAAATAGCGGAATGTTCCCTTTATTCATATAAAATATTAATATCAGTAAATAAAAGAATTGGGTGCATAAATCAAGCGTAATTAGTCTCAGATCGAAATTCGTTTGTCCATTAAATATTTCAATATTACGGCCATCAGCAGCACCAGCTGACGTGTCTTCATTTCTTATATGCATATAATATATAAAGATCTACCTACACTCCAAAGTTCATACTTCTATGACAATATTTGAACAATGTTGTCCCTTAGCCGTTGTGTTGAACTCCTGTGTCGATATTCATGCACAATACAGGTTATGAAGCATTATATACAGTGGTTCAGCAAATAGCAGACGGCTGTCGTCAGTTCAGAATAAATTACTTCCTGGCCAGTGGTTGGTTATAAATCGCACAATTCTACTTTATTTGACAAGCACACTATCTAGCACTTCAAATAAATCCAGTTTTATTTCCAGGAGTGCTAATTTGTTACATTTGCAAGGCTCCGAGTTGAATAGTATCCTAGATCAATTTAGTTCGACAAATTATGTGCGAATCTATGTTAGCATGGCGTCGCTTCTTAGCAACGGGAGTAGAGCAATTCAACTATCTGTTTTTCTATTCTAATCATGCTCTACCTAGAGCGCTAGTAGGCTACTTCAGTTCTTCATAGCTAAGAAGAACTGAAGTAGCCTAGCGCTGTAGGTAGAGAATGATTCTACTGGGAGAGTGAACTTTGCAATAAGGTATATTTGCTGGTTCTCTAGTTATGTTAACACTGTCGAGCCAAATGTTCGGTCATAAATATGTTTGTCACGTTGCTCGACACAAAATACACACGATGAGTCGAACCTAACAGTTGGTCCCCTGAGACAATAATATTATGTATAAGTTGTATACATTTGTCTCGATATATCGACTGCATCCTTATTGTGTCTTCAATCATCATCGTCTGACTAATCTGAATGACTGATTTGAGGATCCCATTTATGGATCTCACGGCAAACAATCGCAGCCGAAATCCCATTATGTCATCAACGTTCACAAATTGTTCTCGTCGTTAATTATACAGCCAGCCCCATTCTAATCTTCTAATACTGCTTTACGTAATAAACGTTCGCCCACGTTATATCTAATGTTAGTTGCTCTATACAGGTTAATCTTACAGCAATTACTGTATATATATATATATATATATATATATATATAAGAGTTGACAAGCTTCCCGAGGCTTGTCCGTCAGACACAACCTGGTCCAGTAATGACTATATTGTGTTAGAATCGTGCACAGGCCGATAACGGTAGATTAATATTTTCAGAAACTTGGGTAGCAGGCTCAAATGACTCGCCCTAAATGTCACTGTATAGTGATTTGAGCCTAGGCTCAGAACTTCTCACAGTGATTTGGAATCGATGAGAAGAATAGTGTATTTATGCCCAAGTCACATTTGCCGCGGCGGCCGTGGGGTCTAAAATATCTACGGCCAATAGCAAATATAGGGCTGCCGCAGCATTCCCACGGTCAAATCCTGTAGCAGTCACATGCTAGGGTAGCCGCACGGCGTATTTTGAATTTGTGGTGACAGAAAACCTGCGGCTTCCGTACGGCCTTTGAAGTGATGACGCACGGTCGCCTTAGTGCGTCCCTGCGGCGACCGTAGGGGGACCATACTTTTGTGACACACCGGTGTGACGTAAAATTAACTTGTTAGAATTATCGCGCCTCTGTCGGAGTTGCATGAAAAGTGAAATCACAACAATGTGATCCTACACAGGTAAATGAATGATGCTGCACAGCGGGCGTACACAGGAGCCGTGCGTGCGCCTTGCGTTGCCCGTACTGGCACCGTAGCAGGGATGGATTCAAGGGAGGACTCACCCGGCTTGCGCCCCCTCTAGAATTGGAGAATTTTGTTTAATAAACATATTTTGTATTATGGTTGGGTTATATAACTTGCTAGAATGATGTTAACTACACTTCTACCGGTATATCATAAAAATGAAATAAAATAATCACGGAAATTACACACAAACACACACACACTCACACACACACACACATACACACACACACACACACACACAAACACACACACACACACACACACACACACACATACACACACACACACACACACATCCCATAAATACACTTTGAATGTTGTCTGAAATTACCAAACATAGGGGATTCCCCAAGCAAAGACTTTTTTTTAAACTTAGCTAGGTTTGTAGCTGAGCCTTTTTGTGATTGAAGACTTAAGCCCAAAATGTAAGCACTTGTTTGAATACCGGCCCTGGCACTTTATTCCGTTCAGAACTCACAACATGGAGTGAGTCTTGAACGGAATTAAGTACCTGGGGTAATATGATTACAGCTGATCTATACTTCATCAGAACGTATTACAGTGTCTCATATAAGCCAATATTGGCTGGGAAGGTTTAAACTCGTTTTAATATTAATGTTTACATTTTGTATGTATACATGTACACCTTTGTGACACTTTAATAAATTATTTATCTCTCTCTATCTCTCTCTCACTCTCTATCTCTCTCTTTCTCTCTCTCTCTCTTATATATGAATGCTGATGTTTGTATACTAGTAAATGTGATCATTTCCAGTTATTTAAAGGCATAATATCACAGATATGTATGGTTGTTTTGGATTAGTTCTTAGCTACAACTGCAAAGTAGGCTATACGTTCACTTGACATACATAAAAGCATGTTTGTACTTCCAAAGACAATATACACAGCTGTATGATAGACAACATGGCACTGCAACACCAATACTTTGAACCGAGTGTATTTAAAAGCAGTTGGCGTCAACCTGAATGTGGTCACCTGTTGCTGTTATTCATATGCATGCAAAGAAAGGGCCATAACTCAAAGTGGTATTACTACATTTTCTAAGAACTCAATGTGAAACGACTTGATTTTCTTAGAATTCCTTCATAGATAAGTTGATGCATCAAAGACAAGATAATTAGCGGAACGTTCCCTTTATTCATATAAAATATGTTTTATTTTATAACTATCGAGTGCTGGGGAACAAGTACATCAGTAAATAACAACTTTTGGGTGGATAAATCAAGCGTAATTAGTTTCAGATCGAAATTCGTTTTCCATTATACAGGTCTATCAACTGTGATAGTATGCCTTTAATTATTATATTACTGTTAGTTGGGGAATTGAACAATAATTCATGCTTATTTTGTGAGAAATCTTACTCCAGGCCGTGACAATCCTTTTCAGGACGATAATATTAATTTTAAATACTGTATGCATGTTGATTTCTGCGAAAAATGACTAAATCATGAATGTTTTTGATAGACCATGGCATTTTACAGAGTACACCAAAAAGAAATTCAATGTGCTTTACATCGTTACCGGGGTTTGTTTTATAGAGTACACTCCTATTTTCACATTGACTTCTTTCGTCATCGATAACTCTGTTAATACTACTTTGTTTGTGTTGTAATTTCACGTGAATATTCGAGATGTATTTACTTACTAGCTGATGACATCAAATTTTGAATTAATGATTGATAAATAAGTATATTTATATGAAAATTGAACATCAAACTGAAATTGACCTCATGAAAGCACATTACTAAGTAACGAAGTATCGAATGGACTCGGTCTTTGGTAGGATTAACATTAGCAATGTACATTTTAACAGCCTAAATTTTCATTGACATTTAATTCATATATCGTGAGATTTTTAACAAAATGCTACAGTGATTGGAGATAAACAAACTCACCTTAGCAAAAGAAGTCGTTACTTCTGGCGATTGAGTTAAGACCAGGCCCCAGTTTCACGACGGTGTCCTAACTAGTTAGGAACTCTAAACCCGAGTTATCATCTCCTAAAGTGTTTCACGACCATGTCACAAGTCATATCCCTTCTTAAATCGGCATCTAACTTATGAGGTAATACACTGATTCATAACTTTACGAGGCCATCGTGAAACGGGAGCCAGGAGTAATGCCACGGTTAGAGAAGCTGGCTGGTCTCCTCGTGTACGAAAGTCGTAGTCGAGCATTGAAACCTGGTATCTATTTTCTCAGTTCCAAATGCCTATGGATCGGCTTTGTGATACTTTACAAGAACATTACACTTCATGCAGTTTACCGATACCCTTCACTATTGGTTACTATTAAACCGGCTCTATTTCGTAAAGACAAGCCAACTGAACTCTGTATTATAGATCGCGAGCATACGCACTTGAAATTGTATATACGTGTATCTGAAAAATGTAATTATTTTATGAAATAAATGCTATATATTTGTGATACAATGAGCTTTAAGCTAAACTAGCTGACCATGCTTGTGACGTGAACTCTTCTCAGATGTTCAGTGCACGTGCTCAATGTTTCAGTTTCAGTAATCCTGACTGTCTCGGCTTTAAATCAGGAACTCGCCAGATATCGACCCTGGTCGGCAACCTTAGCACAACAATGCTTACTTCAGCTCGGTCTGGTCCGGTTTTAAACATACTTCACCCTAAATTAATTAACTCTATTGATGGAAGTTGAGACACGAAAGCAGCCATGGTAAATTAAATCCACCGGGAAAGGTTATGTGAAATAGGAACATCGAACGTAGACGTACACGCCGGAAGTGTTTAGGATTTTAGGAAAAAACATCGAACGGACACGCCGCAAAAAAGGAAGTGATTCCAATGAAGATGTTCCCACTATTGATATTTTCCAGCAACAGTATATTCACAGGAAAATTTAATTTTCAAGACGAAGATTGGATTTCTATGGCGGGTACTGGTTTACTATTCAATGCTGTTAGATATACGGTGATCACGCGCTTCCATGTGTGCTCAGTGATTACCTACAGGCTTGTGGGCGTCCAGTCAAAGACATTCATCGTGTTCGTTATTGGATAAAGATTGGATTTACTTTCGTAAACACACATGTTCAAATGTTATCCCAGGTCGATGACTACACGCCGGCAATGCTCTGTAGTGACGTAGGGATATATGTTCTTGACAAACATACCACGTTTTAGTGCCAATACCTGAATGTCTGCCCATTTAGTTCTGGTGATATCGGGCGAGATTCTAAGTACGAATCATTCCCCTTACCATTCGCTTCAACCGTCTCAGGTGCGAGCTCCTAGATTACCTTATAACACAAGACAAGAAGCTTAACTTTGATCTATACATAGACATGCTTGAAATAGAGACAACTACCCCACAGTTTCTGTCAGATATCTGGTGAACCAGCTAATATAGTGTGCAGTGTATGCACATGTATTCCAATGCAACTACTATCATAAAAATAGACATTCTGTCAATCATGACTACAGTTATCTTATTTGGTTTTACTATCTGTCAGGGACTCCCTGTTTATTGCCTTCTTTCGATGACGACGAAGTTTACATGGAGCCAAGCGTAGTATTATCGTTACTGATTCTACTTAATTGAATTCAACAACACATATACACCCACATATACACCCACACCAACACATTGTTTTTTATGGACGTTATATCACGCCCACTACCTTATAAACCATTACCATTAACTTATCATGATTCAATAATTATTGCATATTTGTCAAGATCTATGAAGATATATTATGATGCGTAGAATTGTAGTTATATTTTCCTTGAAAGACATTATTAAAAGCAAGCGGCAAGTATGGCTGTCCTCTGTACAAGACTACATGTAGCAACTGTCTGCATGCCATCCAAAGCACCAATAAAAGAAAAACTTCACCGTTTTCTTGGAAGAATCGCACGATTCTCCGAATCTGCAAACGGACTCACAAAGGTAATTATAGTGCTAGATTCTGAAGAGCATCGTGAAAAAACTCCGGTGGAAGAAAAGGAATGAGCGAGTGACTAGCGCCAGGATCACACAAGAACATCTCTTCAGAGATACAAAGGGTTGGTGGTTGTACCTAGACGGCTTTCGTGTCAAGGGACGGTTCACGAAGAATTAATATACAATCTCAGGTCTACTTTCATTATACGATTGGAGAGTATGTTGCGCTATGTGATGCATAACACCTACAATATTTATACGTTCAACGCAAAGAATACATCTAATTTGTAATGTTCTGAATGCCAATTTAACGCTATAGGAACGATCGTATGTTGGTTTCAATACTTATATGTATTGATCTGGATAACAGTACAACACACTATGATCAATGAGTTTAATATATTTCGCTAAGGACGCTCATCAAATACACATTAATAGCAAATATCAAATTATAGAAGCCTACACATTTCATTCACGCAATCGTTTATTTAGCTAGAAATTGATCAGCAAATTTGATTTTCGTACCAATGTAAATAGGGCCTATACCAATCTAACTATCCGTGACCTTTGCCCTACACGTGTAGCCTCAAGTCACACATCGAGTAAATCTACCAGTAGTTTGTTGGTGTCTTTAGATATGGATGCACATGCTCAGTAAGGAATAACTGATGTGAAGATAGTTTCGCGATCCGAGACCACACTTGAAATGATATGAAGTAGTCGCTGAGAACGTCATTGGTTATATCCTGACATGCACCCATGTCTGTAGGTACTCCTTTCAACATTTATCAATTCTACTCACACACAGCTATCAACAAAATGAAGAAGATCCAATAACGTCAGTACCAAACTAGAGGCGAGCGTAGAGAAATCGAAGCCCTGGATTGTTTTGAACTTTTTCTCTTATGATCACAGACATGGATATGAAATAGTTTGATGTCGACGATGATGTTACGGCATACCAGATGACAGCTCGGAGAATAGGGTGAGACGATCACGTCAACTTAGCGCTCTCACTTTGATCTACGGAGAATGCGTTTTCTAATCCCATGCGTCCGATGTCAACTTATAAGTTCCGGGCCTAAATAAGCTTGGTCTGGACGTTGGAAGCAACACAGTTTAAAGCAGCTAGCCAACGTTTATATGTTCACTCTAATAGAAGCTAGGTGGGAAAAAAGTACATTGCATGGGATAAGCTAATCTAATAAGGAAAACTGACGTGAATCGATACTGTTACATCGTACGTCCTGAGTGATTGTCCTAAATGAAATAACATGAAGATCAGGTCGACCTCCCGACATCAATAAAATCAAATTTCTACTTAGATTGCTGTTCACGTTTTCGGTTGACAACGTATTTAATCTCAACAAATGTCAGCCGGTGTTGACATCAGATGTCAAAGAAGCTTCAGCGAACGATGATGGAATGTTTTTATACATAATAACATTATTCGTGTGAACGGATTTTCAACTGTCCTTTTGTGCTAAATGTCGTATAACCGAAGTGTTCTAAGTCGAATGTGTGTAAATGTAATTCTAAACTATTGAAGCTTGATAATCGATGTAAAAGTGCACGAAATAGCATTTTGGTCCACTAAATGTCTTCTGCAAGTCGAAATCATGTTTAATGCAAGTTCTCTTCGACCGGAAGTCATAAAGACGAGACCGCCATCTAGTGACACGAAGGAACGGCAACTCGCATAACAACTGCCAAGACGGCCAAATCCCTCTCTAATCACCATTTATGCCGAGTTAGTCCTGTGCTGGGCCTTGATTCGAATGTAATAACCCTACTACCTCTCCCGCTTATTCCCTGCTCGCACTGGCGCAGATAAGATGCTATTATCGGTTTGATAACCTGAGAATAATGATTGTGAGACAAAGCCTGCTTGTCGACCAAGGATGACCGGGTTGTGTTGGTTGTCAGTAAACATGGCTTCTGCTGGTCTTATCTTCAATATTGAAAGTTCTTTGATGGACGTGGAACTTTATGATGGTTGATAAATACCTGCTCGGCAAGCGCATATCGACGTTGTGGCAGTTGCAATACCATTTGGTGGTTTATGTATCAGATTTCCGATACAACAGTAAAACAACTGTTCGCAATTATGGTAACATGGAACTAAATGGAGTGGATAATGCCGTGATGTTACTACGGTGATAGATGACATTACATAAAATACGACTCTAGATAATCTTTCACGAGCTTGTTGATAACCGTTCAGCCTCTAACACGTGTATGTATCAAGTGGAGGGGAATGTCCAAGTAACTCTCCATTCCTTAAAAATAATGGAGCCGAGGCTTCATTATTTTTTAGGAATGGAGAGTTACGAGGACATTCCCCCACTTAAAATACAGCGAATTAAAGTGTATTT
>JAUTBV010126239.1:0-12572 GCA_032361325.1 Lepetodrilus fucensis
TGCTGAATTAATAATGCAATTTCTGTACAGCCGAGTATTACCGCCTCTGCACCTTGCTGGTACAAATGTTCTACTACGGCTAAGTATTTCTCTCGAGATGCTTGCTGAATATCACCCATACAAAGCTCATCATAAATAATTTTATGCACATCATCACGCCCTTGCTCATCAGGAATCAGTACATCAATACCAAATTTTTCAGTTAAACGATCCTTATAAAAAGCTTGTTCCATCGTAAAGCGTGTTCCTAATAAACCCACCTTTTTCACACCGTCTTTTTGCAACTGTTCTGCCGTTGCATCAGCAATATGCAAAATAGGGATGGATATTTGCGCCTCTATTTCTGGCACAACTTTATGCATTGTATTAGTACAAATCATTAAAAAATCAGCACCACCTGCTTCTACCAGTTTTGCTGTATTAGCTAAAATAGTCGCCATTGCACCCCAATCACCCTGTTGCTGTAAATGCTCTATTTCTTCAAAATTGACACTGTGCAAACAAATTTTTGCCGAGTTAAAACCACCCAGCTTTGCTTTAACCCCTTCGTTAATTGCCTGATAATAACTCGCTGTCGACTCCCAACTCATACCACCCAACATACCTATGGTTTTCATTTAGCTATCACTTATTTATTCATATTAAAATAGGGTAGAATAGATACTTATTATCAAAAAATCAAAGAAAATCCTATGATCAAAATATTCATTACTACCTTCTTGACACTTTTTTTATCCTTTTCTACTTTTGCAGACGATACCGTTAAAAAGTTAGGACAAATAAAAGGTGGGGCCCTACATGAAATGCCGGGGTGGTTTACCGATAGCTTTTTAGATATTGAAGAAGATGTTGCCGATGCAAAAGACAACAACAAAGATGTACTTTTATTTTTTCACTTAGCAGGTTGTCCATACTGTGATATGGTCTTAAATGAAAATTTTAGAGGTGGAAAAAACACCGATTTTATCCAAAAGCATTTTTCAGTTATTGCCATTAATATTAAAGGTGACAAAGAAGTTTCTTTTAATGGTATGTCTGGCGTAACAGAAAAACTGCTTAGCCAACAACTTCGTGTGCAATACACACCCACCATTGTGTTTATCTCTAAAGAAAACGAAGTGGTCTACCGCACCAATGGCTATCGTTCACCCAAAGCCATTAAAAACGTCCTTAACTACGTAACAGACCAAGCATATAAAAAGATGTCATTATCATCGTACATAGAACAAACGCAAAAAGGTAAAGCAGATTCCTATCGTTTTTTATCACACCCCAACATTACAACGGTTACGTCATTTAAAGGTTTAACCCAGCCCGTTGCTATTTTATTTGAAGACAAAGACTGCACCGACTGTGCCGCTTTTCATCAGACAATTCTTAACCAAAAAGCCGTTAAAAAAGAATTAGATGCCTTTTTATTAGTAAGGCTAGATGCTTATTCAGATAAAACCATTATCGACTTTGAAGGTAACAAAACCACCCCAAGAAAATGGGCAACAAAACTTAAACTAAACTACCGCCCTGGTTTTGTTTTATTTAATGATGCAAAAGAAATTACCCGTATTGATGGCAAATTATTTAGCTTTCACTTTAAAGAAGTCTTTCGTTTTGTCAGCAAAAAAATGTATGAAGAATACAAAATTTTTGGTCCTTATTTAGCCGCACGCCAAGCAGAATTGATTAACCAAGGGATTGATATTGATATATCTAAGTAGTTACCAAAGCCACATTGCTGGCAAAATTTTCGTTGTGTCCCATTGGCTGCTTGATAGGTTTTTAGCTGTTCTGTAGCCTTTATCCATCTAAAGTTTTCTACCTTAGCTTAGCTTCACCAAAGGTAGAAAACGCAGCACCATGAAATTTACGGCACAGTGCAATGGCAATGCGCCATTTGGGGACTTCGTACTTAATTGCTCCACAAAGGCACTGCCCTTTGTAAACGGTGTTTGTTGCAATTATTGGCTTTTCTCTAAAATGGTATTTAGCTCAATTTCAGTAAACAATGTTTCTACCATTGGGAACAAAACTCGCTCTTCACAACGTGTATGGTCATGTAATAGTTGTCCAAAGTCATGCAATAAAGCGACATTCCCTTGTGCAATATCCTTAACCATTGCTTCCATTTGATGATGTTCTTGCTTTAACTGACGACACAGTTTTGCAATATCTTCTCCTTTTGTTTGCGCTAAATTAAAGATAGTTTCCTCTTCAACTGAAAAGTGATTTTTCCATTGCAAATCAAAATCGGCTTTTAACTCTAGGCTAAAAGCACGTATTACTTGTTTAGATTCTCTAACTAAAATATCTTTGCATTTTTTTGCCAACGTTAAAGATAAATGATGCTCTTTTGACAAAGGTAGAAGCTGATTTATTCGTTTCATAATAATAAATAGGGGTTGTATTTAAACCAAGGGGTCGACGCTAGCAGGGCTTTTTTTGCACACTTTGCCAAGTATAACAATTAAGATGCCACCTAAAACCATTATTGCAAAAACACTAAGGCGTAATGTAGATGCGACCATTAAAGCAAACCCTTTAACCGAAGGTGTGCTTAAGTCTGGCAAGATTAAATAAATAAAACTATCGTTATTTGCACCGTACCAAACAAAATGGGTGCACCTGTAGCTGTATTTAAATAAAGACATAGGTTTGTTACTACCAATCATAACTTCTTATTTTAAAGTGCCCTTTAGACGACGATATAATGCGTAACTTAGAATTTTTTACATCAATATGCCAATCTTCAGACGGTAATACCGTTGCTATGGTCGCTAAGTTTTCTCCATTTTTATCAGCAGTCCATAAAACAGCGGATTTACCATCTTTATCTAGCACTCCAATTAGCAATTTATTTTTTAATTCTCTATTGCTTCCTACTTTATTATTTTTAATATTTTTGAAGTAACTAAGGTCATTAAACTCAATTTTTCCACCGATAATACTTGACTCAAATATCACAAACGTGATTTGTCTTTTTTTATTTCTTTTAAAAAGCAGTTTTGATTTTTGAGTAATGGGGTTATAAATATTTACATTCGTCACTTGCGTACTTGTGCCTTTATTCATAAAGCCTTTATTTTCACGCTCTATGCTTAAACTTTTATAATACAAACCCGATGCAGAATCGTAAGTATCAATATACCCATCACTGTTGTAATAACCTGCAAAAATGGACGTGCTAAATAGCATTAACAACACAGTTAGTATTTTATTCATATTTACCTCACATCTATTGTTGTAACAATTAAATGACTCTAAACCAACTGACAAACTAGCTTTTAACTACCGTTGTTTGCATTAGCACTTTGTCAGCATAAATTAACAATCCTAGCACACCTAAAATATAACCCCAAACAGAAAAAGAAACTAACATCACTGTAAGGTTCATCTCCGCAACACCTTTCATAATTTGCGAAAACAATACAAGCTCTTCAAGCACCGACACCAAAACACAAACTGCAATCGCGATACCAAAAATAATATAAAATCTATAACCCTGCTCTACCGATAATGCCCAACTACTTAACGACAAGGGTATTAAAACTAAATAATAAAAATGCGCAATATAAGCCAGAAACCTGCAACAATACCAAAAAGAATAGCAATAAAAATACAGCCATTGGGATTTATATTTTTTTCATATTGGTTCTTATATATTTAAAAAGGGGACCTTTAGGTGTACAACGTTAATAAACACATAGTAGGTTATTGCCCTTCATGTTTCAAATCCGAAGCCTAATTGCATTAAAATTAGGCTAAACTAAAGAGAAATTAAGAGTACTTAGTTATGTCATTTAAAAAAGCTGTTTTTCTAGATGTTTCATCAATGGGTAAAGGTTTAGACCTGAGCGGTTTACAACCCTTTGCAGATAGTTGGAGTAATTACAACGCATCTGAACCAGCAGAGGTTTTAGAACGTATTATTAATGCCGACTTGGTACTAAGCAACAAAGTAATGCTAGATAGAGACACGCTTAGCCAATGCAAGCAGTTAAAGCTCATTTGCGTTACTGCCACAGGCACTAACAATGTTGATATTGAAGCCGCGCGTGAACTAGGTATAGCGGTGACGAATGTAACAGGTTACGGCACACCGTCGGTTGTACAACACGTGTTTTCACTATTACTTTCCCTTACCTCACGGTTAACCGAACACCAACAAGCAGCTAAAGATGGTCGTTGGCAAAACTCACCTCAATTTTGCATACTCGACTTCCCCTTTAACGAGCTTAATGGTAAAACAATGGGCATTATTGGTTATGGTGAGCTGGGCAAAGGTGTTGCGAAGGTTGCAAAGGCTTTTGGTATGAAAGTAATTATTGCGCAACGATCTGGCAGTACCAAGCACGATGCAGAGCGCATACCTTTAGATGAGTTATTAGCACAAGCAGACGTAGTTTCGTTACACGTGCCTTTAGCTGAAAACACACGTAATTTAATTGCAGAAAAGCAATTTTCTATAATGAAAAACCATGCTATCCTACTCAACATGGCACGCGGTGGTATTGTCGATGAACAAGCCTTAGCCAATGCATTACAAACGGGAGAAATTGGCGGAGCAGGTATTGATGTGCTGATAGAAGAACCACCCGTTAATGGCAACCTGTTACTATCGTTAAACCTGCCTAATTTAATTATTACACCACATATTGCATGGGCGGCAGTTGAATCTCGGCAACGGTTAATTAATATTGTTACCGACAACATTAAAGCCTATAGTAGTGGCAAGCAACAAAACCGAGTTGATTAATGAACAAATTAAAGAACGAAAAAGAGCTGGTTAAAAAAGCCATTGTAGAAGGCGTTAAATATGCTGAAAAACGGGGCGTGGTAGAATTTGAAGCAACAGATTCTGCCAGTGAAAAAATTGAGTACATTTACCGCTTATTGGTACACGATAAAGTGATTGTAGCCATCCCAGAAAATAAAATAACTCAGGTGACAATGAAACATAAGCTGGCTATTTGGGCTTCAAAAATCAAGTAAACTGTCGACCCCTTGCTTTTATACTGCATTAGCAATACTCGTAGTACGCTATATACTTTCCAACGTTATAATTACTGAAAATAGAAGGTATAAAATGCAAAACATTTAAAACAAGAATAAATGACAAATCATGTGTATTTGATTTTAAAGCCATCTGAAAACTCAAACCTGTCAAAAGCCATGGGTGAAACACACTGAAGCTATACGCGAATGATTAACTTTTTCTTCTTACCCGATGAATTATAAGTATTAACTGAACGCGGCTACTTATGTAGAGATGAACTCAGTAAAGGCAAAGATAGCCACTTCTGCCACGAATTATTGCGGAGTAGGTTCATGCTCACTTTACTTACCATGACCCACTCAATATCATCAACCCTTAAAAATTACTTGGGCATGATTTAAAAAAGAAAAAGCCTAGCCAAAAAAGAGAGGTTAATTAAGTATTTCTGTCCCCAAATATGTGACATTGTAATTTTGTTATCTTCTCTGGTTTGTTAGTCTTTCTATTAGATAAATAGTACTTTTTATACCAAATCCAGTAGCACCAAACTTATGATATTTCCAATTATTTTTTATAAATGATACGCAAGCTATATCAATATGAAGCCATTTTTTCTTATATTTTTTCTTTAAAAAATTATCTATAAAAACACCACCCATAATAGTACCACCACCAATAGAAGATGTTGGAGTATTTGTAAAATCTGCTATTGCTGATTTATAGCTATCATTAAAAAAATATCTATTAAATGGTAAATCTACATACCATTCATCTACTTTTTTTGATGCTTTAATCATTTTATTTTTCAACTTAGTATTATGACCTATTAATCCTGCCGAATATTGTCCAATTGCTCCTGCTACACTTCCTGTCAATGTAGCATAATCAAATATATAATCTATTTGTTTTATCTTATCTTGAGAGTATTCAAATAAATCTGCTAACAATATTCTTCCCTCTGCATCTGTATTCATTATCTCTATTGTTTTATCACTCCTTGTCTTTAATACATCGCCTGGTTTAAAAGCATTGTTGCTAATCATATTTTCACTAAAACCTAACATAGCATGTATTTCTATTGGTAGTTTTAAATCGTTTATAGCTTTTATAATTCCAAAGATTGTAACTGCTCCTGCTTTATCAAGTCGCATATCATACATATATGCAGACGGTTTTAAACTAATACCACCAGTATCAAATGTTACACCCTTACCAATAAGAACTATTTTTTTATAACCTTTATTTTCATTATATTTTAGATGAACAAATCTTGGTTTATTGATACTACCTTTTGAAATATCATAAAAAGCAGGTAGCTCTTTTTTGATATAGGTATCATCTTTTATGATACATTTAATATCTGTATTTTTAACTTCTTTTTGAATCCAATTTGATATTTCTATTGGTGTTGTATCTTGAGCAACTGAATTAATCATATCTCTTGAAAGATTTATACTTGTATTAACAATTATATTATTATCTATTTTTGATTTAATTTCTTCATAAGAAAATTTATTACTCTTATAATTTTGGTTTGCTATATAAATGTCTTGAAGTTTAATTTTTTTAGTTTTACTTTGATATTTAGTAAAATCGTACCCACCTAAAAGCAACCCATCTATTAAAGCTTGTAGTTTTTTATCAGATATTCCATATAAAGAGATTTTGAGATTTTTATATTTGTTTATTTTATTTATATAATTAATAGCATTTGTTAAAGTTTCAGTTATAGCATAATGTTTGAAATTTTCTATTTTTATATATAGTTTATTTTTTTGCAAAAACATATTGTTTACTTTTAGAAGCTTATGTTTTTTTAGTAGAATTATTTCTATATCTGATTTTATATCATTTATTTTCTTATCTATAAATGATATTTGCATCTATTTTCTCCTTGTGCTGTTTCTAAATGAAATTATGAATTGGTAGATTAGTGTGATTGTGATTGCTTTCACTAATACTCCATACAGTGCAATACCTTCAAAATAATTAATATATATTAAATAATGTTGATGCTTATCAATAAAGTTTTGGTAAAAAATGTCTTGATTAAATATATTAAACGGATTTATAAGTGTTGTAATTTTATTGGCTATTTCCTGCATTTTTATGTATATAAACATAAAAATTATGTATAAAACTATTAAAAGTAGAAATAATTTTTTATCTGAATTGTATGAGTAATAAAATATTACTGAACAAACTAATCCTAAATATAGCAATCTTATATCTATATCCTCAAATTTAATATACCTATAGCTGCTATCAGTATCAAAAAAACTATAACCAAGACTTGCCAAAAATCCAAATCCAAACATTACAATCAAAACTCTAACCCAATCAGTTCCGTAGTTTGATACGAATTTATTGAAATATAATGAAATTATGTTAATTGTTTTATTAGAATATGAAGTATTCTCTTTATAAAGTAAATTTAAATAAAATTCTTGCTCTATTACAAAATAATCATTTGTTTCTGTTATATTGTTTTGTTGTTCAAAATGTGCTTTAATGATTCTTGCTGTATCTTTATTTTCAAAATTATTTTTTGTTAATGTAGGATTAGTTTTATCAATATTTGTAAGTATTAAAAAATTAGCTTTTTCATAATGAAAACCTATCAAATCTAATTTGCCAATAGATACATCATGAAAATAAAATAAATCTTTTGATATAGCATTTTCAAAACTTACATCATTACAAAACTTCGTTTTATAGAAACTTGTATAGTCGTTAAATCTAGTTCTAAAAAATTTAGCTTTATCTTTAAAGATAGCTTCATTAAAAATAGCTTCTTTTTCAAACTTTACACCTTCAAAAATTGTTCCTTGTAGTTTTTCTTCTATGTTTTCTTCATCTTCTTCAAAAGTAGCACCTTGAAAGTTAACATTATCTAAAAATATAGTTCCTTCAAAACTCACTTGTTTTCCAAAAGTAACTCTTATAAATTCAGTTTGTTTTTTAAATATAGCATTTGCAAAACTAATTTTTTCTATTATTTTACTACATTGCTTCTTATTTTCATTTTTATTTTCACATATTTTACACTCTGTTAATATTTTATTTAATGATGAATTTTCATCTGTGAAATCATAGCTTTCTGGAAAATATATGAAACTTAAATCAATTACATTTTTAGCATTCATTATATCTATTGAATGAGTATTGGTAATATTCTTATTATTTGTTACTTTATCTTCATAATAACTTATTTGTGATTCTATAAATTTTTTTAGACTTTTATTAAACTCCCCAATTTCATCATAAGATTCTTTATTGTCTTTAAATAATATTCCATATTTTATTTCTTTTTCATTACATTCTAATTTTTTATAAAATTCGTTTTTTATATCTAGCATATTATTTTTTAGAAATATTAAAAATATCTCTTGCTACCTCCATCTCCAAACTTTTACTACTACTTAAAAAACTTGTCATACTATCAAATATACCTTGCTTTTGTTCTACCAAATTATTTATCTTCTCTTCAATAGAATTTTTATATATAAGTCTATATATCTTTGTAGTTTGCAGTTGTCCTATTCTGTCTATTCTTGCAAATGCTTGTTCTTCAACTGCTGGATTCCACCAAGGCTCAAAAAGTATAGCACTTCTAGCAGAGGTAAGATTAAGTCCAACTCCACCAGCTTTTAGTGAAATAAGAAAAATATCACATCCACTATTTATATCTTGAAATTGTTCTACATATTTATTTCTATTTGTTTTAGTTGTTGAGCCATCTAATCTAAGATAGTTATAGTTTGATTCTTTAAAGAGCAGTTCCAATTTATCTAAACTACTTGTAAATTGTGAAAAAACAATAATCTTTTCATTTGAGCTTATAGCACCCTTTATAAGTTCCATTGTTTTATTAATTTTACCATCTTCTACACCACTTGTTGCTAACAATGATTGTGGAACTATTGAATGAATAGAACAATATTGTCTAAGCCTTAAAAGCCCCTCTAGTGCGATAGATTGAATTCTACCTGATAAACCACTTTTTAAAGCAGAAGTAAAAGTATTTACTAATTGGCTGTATTTATAATTTTCTTGACTTGTAAACTTAATAAATACTGTTTTTATATCTCTATTTGGAAGACTTAATACTTCTTTTTTCTTTCTTTGTATCATAATAGGATATAAAATATTTATCGTAAGTTCTATAGCCTTAGAATAATTTTCTTCATCTACCAGTAAAGGTTGGATTTTACTTATGTATAGTTCATGCAGACTTGGATTTATAGCAAATAACATATTCCACAAATCATTTAAACTATTTTCAATAGGTGTCCCAGTCATAATAATAGTAAATTCTCTATTGATTTGAACTATAGCACTAAAAACTTGTGTTTTATGATTTTTAATCTTTTGTGATTCATCCATTATCAATACATCAAAATTTTGCTTTTGTAGCATATTGATTTTACTTCTTGCATATTCATAGGATAAAATAGTTATAAAACAATCATCCTCTATAGTTAAACTTATTTTGTCTTTTGTAATATCTGTAAATTTTAATATTTCATTTTTCCAATTATGTATTAATGATGCAGGTGCAATTATTAGATTATTTTTTGTTTTTGATAATAATAAAAATGCTATAACTTGAATAGTTTTACCCAATCCCATCTCATCAGCCAATAGACCACCATCTAAATTATTCTTATATAAATTATATAGCCATAGTGTTCCTTCTTCTTGATAGTCTTTAAGAGTTGCATTAAAGCCATTTGATTGAATCTCAGTAATCATCTCTTTTTTATCTACTAAATCTTTTATATTTATAATTTTATCTATAAAACTTCTAATATCATGATTTAAGTTATATGAAAAAACTTTTAATAATGTTTGATTATCAATATCCTTAATAAAATCTTCTTCATTAAAAAGTATAATTTTATCATCATAATCAATATAGTTTTTATTTTGTAAATAATTTTCAAGCATACTGTAATAAAAATCTAATTTTTCAGGTGATAGATTATCTTTATCAAATACATTCATTTTAAAAAGTGTATTTGAAACAAAATCTACACTTTTATGTTTTTTTGATTCTGATTTATACTGTATATTGATAAATTCATTTTCTTTTAATTTGTTTAATTCATCTAGTGTTAGGTATTTTGTATTTAAAGTGTCTTTATTTACAATTGAGTTAAAAATATTAACTAAATTGCTTTTATATTCTTTATCAATAATAGCTAATACTTGATGCTCTACAAGTGGTATTTCAATATTGTAATTAACGGGTATATCTTTTTCTATTTCATTAAATTCAAAGTAAAATGATACCGATACTTTTTCTTTTAAAAGATTATTAATAATAATCTTTAGTTTTTTGGGAAAGATTATTATAGAATTATTTTTAGCCTCTAACAAATCAAAAGATGTAAAGTTGATTACTTTTTTAAGAGAAGATTTTATACTTTTTTTAGAAAAGATAAAGTTGGTGTTTTTAATGATTTCTAACAACTTTGAAGATAAAAAAAGTTTATCAATTTCAAAAGGTGGTTGAGTTTTATTTAATAATTTAATATATTGAAATACTACTCTATCTTCTTGACTTTTTAGCTCTTGTGATAAATTAGCAATTACTTTTTTATTTCGTATAAAAGGAGATAGTTTATCTCTATTTTGTTGTATCTCTATTTGTATCTTACCATCTAATAGAATATAAACAAATCTCACATTAATCTACTTGATATGTGTATTTTATGCTATCAATCATTTTCTCATAAATACTATTTTTATATTCGTCAGTACAATCAATTTTTATTAGTGGTTGAGATTCTGTGATCTTTGAATGTTTACCTGCGAAATGGTATTCATCAATTCTGCAACCACCACCACAAATATATTTTATTTCACAACTCATACAAGGGATAACATTATCTACGCTAGACCGCTGATAATAATAATTGGCATTTTTTATAATAGCTTTAAAGTCATCTTTATTTGAAGATATAGGCTCTATATCTTCAACTCTATTACATAAGAAAAATTTACCATCACTAGATATTGATATGCCACCATAACCACAATTTCTTAATCCACTACCTATTTCCATATTGTTAATAAAGTTTTTTATATCAGAGTTTGGATATAAAGTATTTGCTAAATTCCGCGTAATTGTAGAGTATTCTTTTGCTTTATCTTGGATAAGTGCTTGTACTTTTCTACCTGTAATCAACTTTTGAGAAATCTTAAAATATAAATGTTCACTTTGTAATTCATTTAAAAGTTCTTTAGCAAAATTGACATATGATTTTTCTATATCTTTAATATTGTCGAGGGTTGGTGTTGTGGCTACAACCGTTTTAACACCAGCTTTTACAAAAAGCTTTACATTCTCTAAAGCTTTTTGAAAATTACCTTTTCCTCTTACTAATGCATTTTGATTTTCATCCGTACCGTCTAGGCTAATTTGTACTTCATTTATATATGGCTTACTTTTTTCTATCTTTTCTTTATCCCATAAAATACCATTTGTCAAAAGTGTTATTTCCATATCTTTTTCTTTTGCAAATTTTACAATCTCAAACCAATCCTTATATTGTAAAACTTCACCACCAGTAAATGTAATAACTTTAATACCATTTTCTTTTGCATTATTTATTATATTAAACCACTCTTCTTTTGGAAGTTCATTTATCCTGGGTTTACCTGAATACATATAACAATGTGTACAAGCTAAGTTGCAAGCATTTGTAAGATAAATATATAAACCTTCATTATGAGGTTCATTGAATTCTACTTTTTGAGTATCATTAAAATCTCTATCTAATATTTGGCTTATAACAAAATTAAAATCTTCTTCATTGTTTGAAAGTTCTGAAATTTTCCCCAATGTATGTTTTTCACACAGCAGTTTAAATACTTTTTCTTGCTCTTTATTGAATAGTCCTATCCAATTTGCAGTATCTTGTGAAATTACCAATAAGTTATTATTAATTCTATTATAAAACAAATTTTGTGGTAAATTTAAAATTGTATTTTCTGTTAATTCTATCTCTAAAGTTTCTTCCATTTGCTCTCTTTTTTATTTGTTTAAATAGCGAGATTCCTCGCTATCTATTTATTCTGATCAAAACAAATTTGTTTAGTTGTTGTTTACACTACAACTTTTAAAACAATACAATGAGCCAAGTCTTGTATCATCTTTAATCGTTTTTTTTGTTATTCTAAAAATTATTTTTTTCATATGCTAGTACCTCCTTTATTAAGATTACAAAAATAGTATAGTATAAAATATGCTGAGATGTCAATTTTATAGACTAACGCAACTAATTGAAAAACAAAAAACAAATAGGGATATGACTACTTAAATATTTGACCTTTAATATATCTGATTTAATACGATAAAAGCTCGGTATTTTTGCATCTTACACTTGTTTTTTTCTTCCAATGATTTGCTGGCTATAACTCTCTAATGTATCTTAAAAGTTAATATGCCAAACAAAGCATTCATCACAAAATAATAGAGCAAAAAATTGAACGCAGCTTTTTTTACAACAACGTAGTCGGTTCAACAAAGCTATAACCTAAATTATCGGCAACGGCTTGGTAAGTAACCTTTCCT
>JAUTBV010126250.1:0-12568 GCA_032361325.1 Lepetodrilus fucensis
AAAATACCATTTACAACCAATCCAGGGCCAGAAATCCCATCTATGCTGTACTGACTTTAGTGGTTTATAACCTATAGAGAGAAACGTGAGCAAATGCCGCTTTGTACGTGAGCGCCATTGCAGGACCCAGAACAAGAAACTGGAAACATGACCCTAACTGAGCGTAGTCTCGACCAGAAGAATATACAGATATACATACAGTTGGATAGTGTGTACTATGCGTTATGTATAATTCTACGTCTTGGGTTACGCACGATTATTTAACACGACAAGTCTGATGGTTATGAATGAATGTTTTACAGTTTGACAAAGTCCGTTAGTCTCGAAGAATCGAAGGCTTTAGGTATGCGATCGCAAGATCGGTAGAAGTGACGTTAATCAGCGTACACAAGAGAAAACCAAATTCTGGTAAACCTCAATTTCGGTTTAATGACCAAAGAAAACATGTTTTTTAAAAAGATACTAAAGTCGTCATACTGCCATAAATACACAAGCAACCAATGGCTGTCAACAATTAGTGTCAAAGAATTGACAATATTCTGGAGTCTGTTACAGAGAGACATATATAATTATAGCCGAGTAGCTGAGATACACGGCTGCTGGTAACGTGCTATAGAAAATTGTAGGTTTCAGAGTATTCCGTTTGCCCGGAATAAATGTTACTCCAAGTTAGCTTTTCTATGCGGTCATGATATGATGCGATGTCTGTACTCACACAATGTCACTATGCACTATTCTTGTTTCGTAATATTCGTTGTACTAGTATCAACCGCTTTGCGATGTATTACTGTAAAACACAGATGTATCTAAATTGTTATACTTGATTAGAATTGTGAGTAATGGATTCTAGTGTTATACTCACCAATGTAATTAGTGTCATAAGATCTTGAAATGTAATCGAGTATAATGCTTAAAATAAATGTTTGGTTATCATTCTGGCCAAAACAATTATTGTCAGAAGATATGTTGGTTGTTATTGAGACATGTTTCATTCAGAACTAACTTCTAAAGAAAATACCTAGATTATTTCCCATAGCTGGTATATTCCGTACCACCATATACATTTCACTTTCGATATGTTTACCTGACGCACAACTAATTACTAATATATAAAATAATAACTTAACTATTTTGTGATTAAACACTTTCCTTTGCTATCAAAGGAGAAAAGTAGTAGATCTATTATTAATGAAGGAATATGAATCTAACGATGTGGTATTAGATTCAACATTCCAGTCCAGCCGATCGAATACATATTTATTAAGCAGTCAGTCACCTAATTATTATAATCTGCCATTACAATATTAATATTAATCTACGTAAAGCCTTACTGGTAGGTACAGCAGCACTACATCCTGTCTGAAGATAGACTCCATTAATATATAGACAGTCAGCTCTAACATTATGAAAGATAATTGGCGTCTCGTTGTTCCTATTTTGAGGCTATTAATTCTATTCTGTTTACGCCATTATTTCAGCATCTACGTGATTTAACATTACCGTTGCTGTTATTGCGCTGAACTTGAAGTTTTCGTGATGCGCTCACTTCAATTATCTGAATACTTCCCATTTACTATCTAAAAGCACATGAGTAGTTCCTTTCTTAACAGCCGAGTACATACATGGTCTACCAAAGTGGACAAACAGGGATAATGAATGGTTAAATCATTTACTGCTTCATCAGCTATTCGTGGTCGCCGATGAAGAGGCATTTGTCAAACGAGGCTGGAAACTGCCGGTCGTTAGTCGACAACACGACCGAGAGACATAAATAGTATTCCTTGAGAAGCACTCAATATTTCATACGGTGCCTGATACAGTAAAGCTAGTGGTAATCATTGAGATTATCTTAACATTCACAGCTGATGAATTAGGTTGATTTATCTAAAATTGAGTGAATTTAAGAAACACCATAGATTATATTTCTCTTTTGTTTTAAATTAATGGCTACACTAAAGAAATATGTTCGGCAACTATAGTTCAGACGTCTACCGAAACATATTGTAAATATAATCAATCACCAGCATTCGATAATTGATGAGAGAAAAAAAAATACAGTTATATTATCGGTCAGTCTGTGTCATAACGATGGTCCTTTCACTAATATTATGAAATATACAGAATAATACTAATACTAACTAGAAACTGGATTGAATTTCATTATTAGCCTCTTTGAGAACTAACGAGCTACAGTATTAAGCGGTATTATACATTTATTCTAAATGAAATTGTCATAAAAATAACTAAGAAATAAATATATTAAATGCCATATCTAGTATAAGAATAGTGCACATCAAATGTAAAAAGTGCTTGAAGCCTTATGACTAATGATTACAATTTCACCGTCAACTAGTTTGCATTCTTCCATACCTTGTTTAAAAAAACTAATATATTGACGTAATCATTAAACCAATGACGTCAGTGTTTTTTTAACATGATAGCTGATCGTCTTCATTGTTGCATCCAACCTATATCATTTGCCACTTTCAATCCCGGACATCCGGCATCAAAGAATGCTGAGATGGCATTCAACAGTTGGAATCAATATCAGAATACTAGTATATGACAGAATTCAGTTGTGTTATGAGTTGCTAAGATTGTGTTATGTTGTTCTCTTGATATTTAACAGACCTTTGCTATGTTGTTATATTTATATCTGACTTTTTATTTTCAATGTTTAATGTGCATATATGTGTCTATCTGTTTCTATGTGTGTCTATCACTGGCAGTGAGCTTACAGGTGTATACCTGATACATGAGAGAGATTTGTAAACCAAGGATTGTCCTACAGACACGTACTAACAGTGACCATAACATTAGTTTTTTCACAATTTCACTATATGTATTGGTATATAAATCAATCATGCTATTATTCACGTTGACAATTGGCACTCAAAATATATAGGCTATGTTTCAATCATTGTACATCACATTCATGGTTTGCTTTCAGAATATGATGGCATCAAGTAAAAAGACAACACTGTTCCGCGTGCACTGCAAAACGCTTATTTTACCAATGTATATGACACTCTTACTTGGTTCAACATCACAATTACCTGTTGCCGTCAATCAGAGCTATTTTCAGTCGCCAGACGGCCAGTAGTGTGGCTTCTAACTTCCGGCTTCACATAAAGAACACTAGCCGCGACCGGATATGACGTAGTGTTACTAATACCTCTGTGCCAACTATCCTCCATACGTAACCGGTTGTGTAGGAAGTTGGCCCATCCACCGGAGAGGGTTGTACATATACAATCATGCTCTTCATGCTCTGATGTTGATATCGATCAGATTGAATCAGAATCGGTTAATTATTACATTCGACGTCAAAGCAAACTACAAATATTGTGCAATGTAACATATGCTAATAGTATTAATATGTTTCTCAATACTTTACAGAAATAACTATATGAATTACCGGTAAGATCAGACTCGTTAACAAAGTCCAGAGTTATAAAGGTTACTGACATGTTATGTCGCGAAGTGTAAATACAATTTATAATTACTAATGAAACATCCGCTATCTATTTGCAAAATTTAATATATTAAAACGTCGGCAAATTCCCTGAGGAAAGCTTGCGCCGCGGACTTATACCAGGTTAGAAGTCTCTAGAGTATGGAACAGTCTGTCTAATGACTTAGGTAAAGTAGAACATTCAAATCTAATCATTACCTAGGTAATGTCATTGTAGCTAAGTAACGGGGACCTACTGGAACCTCTAAGTAACTGGAACTGTGTTATATATTTAATTCTAAATACAGTTAGTACTAAGGAATCCCCCCTGATGTTGTCTTAACATGCTGATCGTGTTTACTAGAGATAGAGTTCCCAGTATATGACAAGCAACATATCAATGCCAACCAATAAAGGATTTGTCTTCCACGAAAGGATGACTATGTCATGCACGTACACCCAGCTCTTATCTGATGCTATATGGATGTGGATTCGGCAACTCTGGATCTAGACAGCTATGGTGCTCGTTAACCATTGCCATATGCTGGTCAGATATCTGTTTAGTCTTCTCGTATAGTAAATGAAGATTAATGCCAGTTCCTAAACACCAATTCCGCTGTTTATTGCATTACTGCGGAGATATGACGATACTCACATTGCTAAAGATTCGCATGCGTCACAGGTGACGTAATAAATATGATACCGCTTTATCAAGTGCTAAATATATAATACATCATTGTTCATGTAGATTACGATTTTTATTTTTAGTTTCGTTTGTCAGCTTGATAGAGTTGATAGAACGTTCCTGCGTGTTTTCAATACTAATATTGTATTTTGCAGCTGGTTGGAAATTGGCTGGACCGTCGATAGCCATCGACGCACAAAATGAGGGTGTTACCAATCGTAAGATATTTTGATAAAGGGGAAAACACACGTGAGGAAATCGTTTTACACCATGGCGTATAGGCTGGTATTCTCAAATAGGAAAGTTTGCCTCTTATATCATCATGTTCAGAAATTCCAGAACCTATCCATTTGCCATGATTTGGTGCCAATTCTACAAGGAAATAATTGCAGAATTGAGAATAATGATGTTCATACATTTGTGCATATTAGTAAAAGCTTTGGATACACGCATTCACATTATATCCTAGCGCGTTCCTATTAAATACAAGTATTGGCAGTACCGTGCACGTTGATGGAGCACGAAGTACTAACACACATAGTCGTCGTCGTATGTCAGTGTCAGAGACTCCATTATTACTGTGTGTTATATACTGTTAATGTGGCCATGATGTCAACTACCGGTAGATCCACTGTGGCTATGATGTCAACTAGATCCACTGTGGCTATGATGTCAACTAGATCCACAGTGGCTATGATGTCAACTTGATCCACAGTGGCTATGATGTCAACTAGATCCACTGTCGCTATGATGTCAACCAGATCCACTGTGGCTATGATGTCAACTAAATCCACTGTGGCTATGATGTCAACTAGATCCACTGTGACTATGATGTCAACCAGATCCACTGTGGCTATGATGTCCTTAACAAAGTAACTTGGACTAGAATACAATGCTGGAAGGAAACCTAGGCTACTGTAGAGGAGGTCTGAGATGATCATGACCGGGGGGACGTCAGTGAGAACAGAACAGAATAGAACAGCATAGAACAGAACAGAACAGAACAGAACAGAACAGAATAGAACAGAATATTACATACTTTTATTCTCATATAATTACATGTAGTCGTTGTAGTGACGTCAATCGGGCCTTGAGATTACGAAACATTTTATTAGTACGATTTCATGCTCAAGCTAACATTTTATATGAGGGTTTTGTGAACAAAACTTTGAGTTCAGCATGGAATCGTAGTCAAAAAGGTTTCATAAGCTCGGGGCCTGAGTATTTATTTCACGACATACTCGTGTCCACTAAGATACCACGGCGCTCTCGTATATATGCATCTACTTATGGTAGCTACGAGGGCGCTATGGTCTCTTAGTGCATACGATAGCTTCATGAAGCGACACCCAGGTCATCAGGATCTATACCATCATGACGGCAGTCTCTGGCTGTAGATTTCCTGTTAAGTATGTACCGGTATCAATACTTAGAATGGGACTGACACAGAAAACCAGCACTGCAATTTAGCAAACATTGTCGTCATTTTCGTTGATCAATTTGCTCCACCTCCATATCTAGACGATGGAAATGTATTTTCATTGAAGAAGTATTTATTGAAGAAGGAAAACGTATATTTAATTTCCCTCGTGTCATATTAACAACATTATTCATAGAAATAATAAGTCGCTGAGTATTTTCTTTCTATTTTTGAATACGGAGATCGATAAGGAATATATTTAGACAGCCAAGCTCCTTAGCTGTCCACCTACGCTTGCAAAGCACACACACACACACACGCACACACACACACAGACACACACACACACCCACACAGAGGTTTTGATTATATATTTGTATGCCGTGCATATATATATCATAACACGTAAACGTTACACAATTTAATATTCGAGTAACCGTTCACAAACAGTAATTGGACATTCATACATCCAAGATAAAACATATAAAATATGTCAGTACCACATTAAAAGTAGATTGTCCACGAGATCCAAGCTGCCTGTATAAATGTACTTTATGCCCTGGGAATTCGACTTGTCCTTTGAGCAGCGAGTTTGGAAGCATGACATGTGTTCAGATCTCCTTACAGACATTGGCTAAGTCTGAGTTACTGCCACAAAGCCCCGGGGTGAGTGTCCATCTAGACGTGCACCATTCTACGAATGTCCGCCAGGCCTCTGTTTGTCGTGGGAGCACGGGTGTAAACAGCTAGGGGCAATCACATTTCGGAACGAGTCCAGCTTTGTGTCGGATTTTCTTTACTGTCCAGGTCGTGTGTGTGGAACTTGAGAAGAATACCAGATTTGAATGGAACTGGTTATGACATGTGGAAAGCGAGAGATGCATTAACAAGCATTGACGTCACTTCGGAGGAGCAAAATACTCCACCTCTGTAGGCAATGTGAATTTACTTTGATTCGTTTAGTCGATGGAAATGTACTTTATACACGGAATACATGTTCATCTGTTAGACGAACATTAATTTGAGGAATGCGTATTTGGCGACTTGTTCATTGTGAGGCATGTGTGGACTTAAAATGTTATTACACCATCGACACCATATCATTCTGAGAAGTCGTCTGCTGTAAGAACTCTAAACATGATTTAACTTTTATTCGTATGCGATAGATAAGTGTCTCTATGGACATGCTTGACACATCCAGACAACACTTCATCAGATCTGCCAATGTGTGTCTATGTATACGCATACCATACAATACACATGACATGCTCACATGTCTGGGGAGTAATGGAACATATTAGATGAATGACATAGCTTTCAGAACTCTCTCCAGTAACTATCTGCATGACATGACAGAAGCACTAACGTCTGACCGGTGGCATTTCATTCGCCGTGATCACTTCTGGACTTCGGCAAGAAGATGGTGGGTGGTAGCGCAGTGGTAAAATGTTGGACTTCGAAGCCAAAGGTTCCAGGTTAAAATCCCGCCACGGGGGCCCGGCATCAATGTTCACTAAAGTTACATTTCTCATGGGATAGTGATAGAATACACCGTCTGTAGAGTGACAATGCAGTTATCATTCTTAGCCTTGTCAAGACCAACCGGTGCTCACAGGTTTACTGCTACATTCAACGCTACGGTTGTTGCGGGTTTCCTCCTGTCCTAAACTGACAAGTTATAATATCAGTTAAATAATCTAGAAAGCGACTATAATTCAATTAAAAACATATATATATAACATTAATTCAATGATCAAAATGTGTTGTCGTCATTTGGTTAACATTATTTACATTGGTTATCTCGCATGGATTCTGGATTAATTCACCTCTAAGTATGGCATCATTACCCTATTAGATGTATATTAAAACAACATACTTGCAAATTTCCGGGTATGTTCAATTACCAACATTATCCTACGGTACGTGTTCTTTAATTACGACTGGCTCTGAACCTTCCGTGGCACCGAGGTCATGTAAAGAGATTTGTATCGACTGCTGCTAAGCACCAGAAGTAATATAATGACATTTGACTTCCTTTATAGTTGCTTTCCACAACAGCTATAGTCTACCAAGGGACCACTTATCTAATTACAAACTCTATTAATGGATGAACAGGTAATTTGCCCCACCATTACCAAATACATCCAATTGCAAACTTCTTCAGACTCCAATAAGAGAGGTTGTGAAAAGCCTAATTCTCGTGCTCGATGATTCCGACACTCTGCTGGCTACCCCTAGAAAACAATTAGAGATGCTAACTCAATATATGACAATTTATGACTAGGATCGTGATACGTTAACACAATTAGTAAACACCTGACCTCACTCATTGTCTGGGTTGTTCGTCAATCAGTATACATACTAATATACACAGCTGTTGCTCAGCTACTCTAATGACTACATGATTGGCAGCTTCTACGACACTTTCATGTCTATGTGTCCTCATAATATCACTAATTCGTGTTTAAGATACATAAATAAAACACGAAAAATACAGGGGCCGTATTCTCGAAAAGTTCGTACAATTTTACGATAATCTTAACGATTCTTATAGCATGACTACGAACTGTTCTTAGGCTAAGAAGTTAGTAAGAACGTTTCGAGAATAGACTCTCTGGTGTTATGTCAGTATTATTCACCATCAGACCCCAAGATTACGAACAATATTTTGCTGACGATTTCATGCTCAGCTCAAAGTTTGTGTACAAAACTCCATATATAATTTGAGCTGGAGCATGAAATCGTACTAAAAAGGTTTCGTGATCTCGGCAAGAAAAACGCAAAATCGGCATGAATAACCCACGTATCGGTGGAAAAGCAGGAAAGCGGATCTCAAGTCGCAAATATGCGATCAAAATGCAAGCAATCGTATATATTAAGCTATGTTGTTGACGCAGTAACAGAGTCTAGGTAACTAGATGTCAGTGTAGCAGGTGTGACTCGTATATTATCAGACATCCTGGCCCAGACGGGTCCTTAACCATATGCTCCGCCACTTCGTGTTCCTGTGGGAATGCCGAGACCGTAGCTTTTATTACACTAACAAAGTACATTTACTTCGACTTTGTTTCTGGGCAAGGAACAATTTGAGTAGATTCCCGGTTTATTTCTGGACGAAAGGCTAATCCACTGAAGGTAGTACCGCCACGGTGCGAATTGCCATTTAGGGACCTTCTATCGCGGAGCTTAACACTTTTATTTCTGTCCCTAGACAACAAGAGCTGGGCTTTGAAGGTGAAATGATCGTGACACGACAGCCAGTAACTTGTGATTAAAACTGTAGAAAAACATGTTCATTTCCTTTTGGAGCAGCCCCGTGAATAACAGAGGCATCGCATTGTGGTACGTTCCATAAATACCCCGGAATACTATTTATAGAGAGATTGATCAATACTGAATCAATTTGGAAGGTTGAGTGGCTGTGAGAGTCATTAAAAACCCGTTTCGATACACCCACGCGTCCATACGGGTTGCCCTTGTAACCGGCGTATTCGTATTGGCCGCGTCTGTAGTCGTCATAATGTCCTTTTAAAGTACCTGTTACATCTAGCGTACAGTGTACTGCATGGCCATCTTCCACTAATAACGCGGAACTCGGAATATAAATTTTAATATGATTTTCAATCTATTATTAACATGTTAACATATATTATAGAAATCGTATACTTGTATATCAGATAATCAATTACAGATTAATGAACATCATCTACTTTCTCCATCATGCGAACATGAGTATAATGGGGTGGTATTGCACGTCTGGTGTACGAGACATGCATAATAAAGCTGGTTGATGAACATATTATATTAATGAATGACATTACATATTATTTTAGAAGTAATTGTTGCTATTTCAGCTATGGAACATGAACGTGCTATGCTCACTGGATGCATATCGTGATTAAAACGATACTTAATTTAATTAATATCAACATGTCACATCCGCATTATTTGCAAATCTAAGAATAGAAGTAACTTGCCATTACGATCCATCAATGAAATGCTAATAATACTAGAATTCTATATGAATGGGAATCCAAATTTGGACCATCGCCATTATGCAAATTTTAACCACCCACTGCATCCATGCGGAATGAAGCCTTTCAGAGATAGCTGACACACATGCGCAACACACATTATTCATCCGCCGGAAGTCTACAGTACATCCTGTTTATAAAGTACTATTCCACTACAGACGTATTTGGAAGTTAACATTCTCGTGACACGGATAATACAATAATGTTTTCCAAATATAGCTGTTTGAGTGGTTCTCTAGCCGGTTGGCTTTGATTGATCGGCGGCCTCGGTGTCGCCATGCAAGCATTGTCGGCAGAGTAAATTTACGATAGACTTCTCGGTAAGATAAATACCCTCAAATGGACACCTAAAAGTTGCAAGGATCGCTCGTATTATACTCATGACCGATGTGTTCTAGAATTTAGAGTTCTAGAGTTACGTTGTTAGTGTAAGGTGTAAGGACTTCAAGGACATGCGTGATTCTTGGATGGTATATTCTTTATGATTACATAAAATTAATCAGTATGGTTTAATCCAAGTGCATTTATATCTACTACTCTCGTAAGTAAGTCGTCGCAAATGAGTGAAAAATTCCCGCAGCGACGTTAAACTCCATATTCACTCACTCACTCGTAAGTAAGGTTATTAGGTTATTTCCGTTTACAAGATGAAACCCCGCCTGATTATCTCTAGTGACCTTCTATGAACTGCTTGCCAATCAGATAACTTATTGCAAATTCAGAAGAAAAAAAGTTTTACAGAACAAAAGCATATTCTGCTTTAAAACAGGGGATACCTTTCAACCATCTTTATTTGATTGATTATCTTCTGTAGCTTCATATGCCGTCGCTCAAAGTTCACGAAAGCGCGCCAAGGACAAACACGCCAATTGGGTATCCTTCGAGAAAGCGGAAACGAACAAAGATTTAATGAATTTCTTTTATAGTTGAAACCAACTGTATTCGCATTTTTACACAGCACTGTTCCGGGAAACTAGAGTTGGAGAAAGGGCAAAGCCAGTTTAACAACATGCATTTCCTTGTCTCCAATGCTATTTCCTCCACTGACATCCGGCTGGTTTGTTTTCATTTCAATATATCGTAATGCACTAATACGCCGGATATTGGACGTTGGCCTTTCAGTGGCAGACATCGTTTTACCATAATATATATTAATCCAAATGACACAGACGCCACTATTGTCTTTGCCTTCGAAGCAGTCCGCTTGAACAGGTATTAATATGGTTATGTAATAATATATTAACAATTACAACATATATTCGGTGGAGTTTTCTGGCATTGTAGTATGATAGTGCGATTTTAGTGAGAAAAATCATTTTACAATGTTGTTTGGAGAGTATGACTCGTGGAATTGAACTATAATATTATGTTTGTTTAGTGTATACATTCTGGCCCAATGTCTGGTCGAAATGGCTAGCTCAATTTCAACCTCTGGTATAAGACTACTAGTTATACTCTGTTGGATTTAGAGTTATTGTTTCCTGGGAGTCTCAGCTTTGTACAGAAGCTCAAGCTCAAATCTTATCCTGGGATCTGTGAACAAAACTGAGTTGAGGATGAAATAGCACTCGAAAACCTTTCGCAAATCTTGGGGTCAGGGGCCCGTTGCTCAGAACAGTTGTAGCGCTACAATACTGTAGTTGTAACTGGGCTCCCACCACAATAAAAAGCGCTGGCCATACGATAGTTGTAGCTACAATAGTTATGAGAAACAGGGTTCAGGTATGAAGCCTGCCCAAATCATGAATCAAAGGCAGAAACAAAACTGATACCAACACGACCTGTAGGTAGCAACGGGACTTTCCAAATGGAATACAACAATTTGGTAACCTTCCACTTCTGAGATGGACAACCGGAAGTTATTTAACCCCTGGCGAGCGTTGTTCTTACTGATGATTGACAGGGGAGGTAATTGTCCTTCACGGGCAGATACGGTGGCCATGTCCGTCCATGCAGGGTTCTACCGATGTTGTTGACAGTGTCTCACGTGGCTTAGACTCGGTCTGAGATATGTCCGTCAGGAAATGAGATACATACTGACGGAGCTATCCCTCCAGACATAGGACTGTATGTCACTGTATGTTAGGCTAGGACATTAATTAGGCGCTTTACAGCAGATGTCTTCATGAATTCTTCCTAACGATAGGTACGCTAGTACCAGCTATAATATAATAATAATATAATCTATTTATATAGCGCCGAGTTCCAGGCTAGGCTGCTCACAGGCTCTATCTAACTTGTAAGACAGTTGATGCTTGTTAACGTCAACGAATGTTTAAATCTTACACTAAACTTTGATAATAAAGATACAGTTACTATATTTAATGAAAGAATGGGAAAAAATAAGAAGAGATAAGAAGAAGCGCAAGAAAACATTACAAATAGATGAAGAAGCGTTTTTATGACCGCAGACACCGTTTTATATGCTTTCCTTCCCCTTTTTACCGTATGTAAACGCTATGAGCATACATTTCTGTTGCATAGTTTGGCGTTATATACATGTACATATCTATTTTCATGTATTCATATTCAGTATATTATTATTCAAATTATTATTATTATTATCATCAACAACATCATCATCATTATCATCATCATCATCATCATTATCATCATCAAATTATGTCATTATGTTCCAATTTGGACTAAATTATATCCCCGAAGATGTCCGTAATTTGACGGACGAACCGCTTACATTATAGGTTATAAACCACTAAATTATTTGAATTTGCCGCCAGACGGATGCTTCGTACCCAAGTCAGTACGGCATTGATGGGTTGGATTGGTTGTAAATGGTATTTCCCACTGTATTTGACAAGTATAGTCCCCAGCCGATTAAAAATATCAAATGTTAACTACATGATAACCTAATTTGTTATTTATTTGTGGTCTTTAAGGTAGTTGAAGTTTACACAATGTATTCATTCCGAACATACGGTGACGTCATGCCTATTCCTGTGAAACGTAAACAAGCA